>BQNB010051075.1:4971-41184 GCA_026074375.1 Tanacetum coccineum
TAGTTTTAGATAATCAATCAAAATCTTGTTCCATTCAAGCATCGATTCTCAAAACGACTCTCGACTTTTAATTGCAATCCTCGTTGGGGATAACGACCCGGGAATCATACTCCCGGATTACTATAATTGAGAGATTTTTGATTCTTATCCTCTTATTTATATATTTATAAGTATTCTATATATTTATATATTTATATATATATTTTTAAAAGGGTTAAGCTTCAAACTTGTCAGACTCCAAAAATGAACATCTGAAGTCAAAGATTGTTGATTTTACAACAGTTCAAAATCTTCGAGCGCAAGTTAAGGAACTTCAGAGTGAAAATAAACATTTAAAGTCAAAAGTTGTTGATTGTATAATGTTTCAAACTCTTCAAGTGCAAGTTACGAAAGTTAAGAGTGTAAATGAAAGTTTGAATTAAACGGTTGAAGAGCTATCTAAGGCACGTGCACTTGCAGAATCGACTTTGAGAGAAAAAGATGAATTAAAAATGCGATTGTTGGAAGAACAATCTGATCCATTTTATGAGGTACAATCTGAGTTTTATTCAGAAATAGTTCATGACACACACGATAACTCAGAAAAAGGATGTTATTTTAAGTTTGCAAACACAAATAAAAGAAACTACTGAATTAGTTGTATGTTTTTCAGATGAAAAATACTGTGCTTGAAAAGAAATTGAGAGCTTAAAAGTTGAAATAAAAAGTTCGCAAATTGAAAATCAAGATCTAAAATCTAGAGAAACTGAGGTTAATAATCTTGAAAAAGTGTACAAGACTAAAGAATAGGTGTTGTTAAAAGATATTGATCAAATGAAATTTCAAATTTCAGAACTTTTGGAGAAACTTAAGATTTCAAATCAAGAGATGAAACTACAAATCATTATTTTTAAAGAAGATAAATGAATGTTTTTGTCCAAAAATGAGTTTCTTGAAAAAGTGTCTTCTTCGGCGCAAAAAAATATAATGATTTGTTGGCTTCCAATGATGTTTTGAAACAAATACTTAAAACGAAGTTTAAGTTTTTAAAACATGATAATTCTCTTGAGAAAATGTTTGAACTAATCGAGCAAGAATATGAATTAAACGTTTTAAAGATTTCCATTACAAGTTCAACATTTGAGACTAAGAATTTGGAACTTGTAAAGGAAATAGGGGATATAGATCAACGTTTTGATAAAGATAAAAAGGTGTTTGAGACTGTAGGAACCAAAAATCACTTCACTTCCATAATCAAATCAAGAAAATAGAAAGAAGATATGAAAAATTTGTAGAGAGAAGTTAGAGAGAGAAAATAAGAAAGAAAGAGAGGAAGTAAATTGAAACAAATGTGTAAAAGATACAAATGAAACAACAAACCCTTCTCCATGAGGAGAATGGGGTATTTATAGCCTTAGCTATATGTTGGTCGCCTATGGCTTGTCCATGGGTCGGGCTTAGGTTTGCTTGGACTTTAGCCCACAACATATACAATATTATATTAAATAACGAGCCCAATACCGTTCTAGCCTATTACAATGTAAATATTATAAAGACCGAGGATTCTCGACTAAATGATCGAGCTTCCATTTCTGACTTAATATTTTGAGGTTAACAATCTCCCCCAAAGCGAAGTCTTTAAATCTTGCTTTCTTGGACTTGTGGAGATTGCTTTGTCGTTGAGTTCTTGAGTCTTGGTCTTGGTTATTATCTTTGTTACAGGCTTGTTCCTTCATGTTATGCGATCTTTGATCTTGAGCCTTAGTCATTGTCTTTTGACTTTGTCTTTAGTTCCGAGATCTTTAAATCTTTATCCTTGTTTGTCTTTATCGTCTTTGCCATCTTGCGATCTTGTGTCTTGACCAACATGCTCATACTTTGCATCATCTTGAAAGCTTGCTAAGAATCTCCCTTGACAATTTTTGTCTTGATAATCTTGATATCTTTAAGGAAGATCTTAAATATCAAAGTTTGCAGAAGTCTTTGTCTTTGTTTGTACTTTAGCTTTCTTGATTCTTGAATCTTAATGCTTATAGTAGTCTTTGTAGATCGAGCATGAGCATGTGGTAATAAATATGACTTTGCTAGAATGAGGATGCAACACCGACGTTTGTACCTGCATTTTAAAGTTATTGGTAAACAATAAATATGGACTAATAGGGCTTTGTCATTCGTCTGAATATGGTTGCGTTAACCTTTGATTCTGTGAGGACCGACCTGTGATAAGGTAGATTCAATTTAGAAGAATCTCCTTGACAGAGTTTCCAACTTAAAGCATAAGATCCTCTAATACAGATGTATTAGATTCACCATGCTTGCTTGTTCTCGTAATCAGAACATCTTAAAGGAAACAACACGATAAGAGTGAATCAGATAGTTGTTGTCTTTCTGATTGAGTCGTCAATTCATTTACTGGATGAAAATTGATATCTAGTTGACACAAGCTTGATTCATATAGAATCTTGCAAGTCACCTACCGCAGTGTTGTTTGATGATGACACTGGAAGGATTTCCATTCGTCATTCTGCATACTGAAGAGTATCACTCTAAATGCTCTGGCAAAATCACAAGTATAATGCGTAGGACTCTTGTTAACATCTTGTGAACTTGATGATGTTCAACAAGTGTTTTTCATGGAATGTGCCCTAATGAGATTTATTTTATTTATCTCTTGGCTCTAGACTTGATTAGTACGTTTTGGATTTAGTAATCAGAGGCTCGAGCTGATTGCTACCTATTCAATATAAACTAACTCGGAGTGAGAGAGTAAATAGAAGTTGTGTGTATATCTGTGAAAAATGAGACATGTATCTGTTGAGAGAAACTTAAATAGCTAAGAAGGGTTATGCAGTGCATCACTGGATCCATGATGTCTTGTCTTCAATACCAGATGTAACACCCCCAAATTGGGTCGCAGTAGAATATGGGTTGAGGGTGGTACTTCATAGATCAATAACACAAGATATATATATAAGAACGACCATTAAAAGCCGTTTAAAACTGATACATTAGATTTAACAAATTGTTTGTTACAGAAGCACGAAGCTTCACTTGTTCAAAATACAAAGATTTCTAGCCCATAACAAATATACAAAATGTAATGCGACAAAATCTTTAATGAATGACATCCAAATCAAAACCACCAATGTATCCCTTGCACCTTGTGCCTTATTGATCCCATGAAAAACATTGCTTAAAACGTCAACATATTGTTGAGTGAATTCATAGGTTTATAAAATGTATAATGTAGGGCCGCAAGATTTCCCCAATGAATATTCGACCTATGCATACCTGTGCCCTTAAGATGAAGAGCCAATGAAAAAGATAACAAGTTGACGAATAATAAATCAGAATCAACATTTGAGATTAGTTGAAGTGAAATTGTCATAAGGTGGATATAAACATGTATAATGTAGAGGCCCCGCACTCATAGATATTTCTCCCCCCATCGATGAAAGACGCTCATAACAGATGCCAAACATTACATGCCTCACACAAGTAATTGCCACGTGCTGTCACGACTCGGGCCTATTTGATATCCGGATCGCCTCGACATGTATGATCTCTGCATTATGATCAATTGCCTCATTAAATTGCCCGTGAGGATGTCTCAGATAACCCACAAAATCCTATGTCCGAAATGCCGCGTTCTACGGGTTACCTCTTGTCCGTCAAACCCCGGCACAGTGCGCATTACCTCACCCAGAACAGGGATGTCAATCCCAAATAGATATATTTATAACATTCACGTCAGAACACGAGTGATAATTTAGTTCATGATAATGGGCTCAGATGGTTATTAGTATTAGGCAAACGTAATCGTAATGTAAAAATGTCCACTTGCGTCCAATGGATAAAAACATGCATATGTTTTCACCCAAAATTGTAAAATCATTTAAAATGTATAACAGTTTAGGGGCTATGAACTCACCTTGAGTTAATGATAATCCAAATACAACAGAAAATTGAGTTCACGTAAATGACAGGAATGCTACCTAATTACCCCGTAGGTCGTATAAGTTCTAGGCACATTGATTAACTAATTGCCAATATATAATTCTATATAGCTACTTCACCATCTAATCGTTGATTTCTGTTTGTGAAAAAATCGTATTTATAAGTTAAAACGTTTTTTAATATTTTCACTTAGTAAATCGACGTAAACTTTAGGCGTTTTATGCCCGTTTCTTACGTTTTTTGTCCACGCTTTCGTTATTAAAAACGAGTTATCCATAAATAACTTACATTTTCATATTTTAGTCTCTGACGAACTGTGATTTTTACTGGTTCAGGACCGTTGATAAATTTTATTTTATAAATTTAGTTATCGTAAAACCGTAAATGTCGTATTTTATTCGTTATAACTCCGTTTTAGTGATTCTTTCGAGTACCTTTCAGTTATTGAAGTTTTATCAAATAAATGAAGTTTTCAAATGTTCATGTATGAGATGAACGTAAACTTTATAAAAATATTTTTTTAAAAAGTATTTATTAATTGTAAACTGCGAAATTTTAATCCTTCGTTATTGATCCAAAAATTATGATTTATCAAATGTTTTGGAATCCTAAAAATATGTTCTATCTGTGAAAAAATAATTAAACTTTATATATAGAATATTTTTTACTCTGTTTTTATAAAAAAATATTTTTAACAACGCGGTTTAATTAACGTATAACCTTGTAAAATTACATATCTTCTTTCGTTATATCGGTTTTTCGAGTTTCCTTACCTTGTTGGAATCGTCATGAGACGTAATATTTTAAAAATATAAATAATAGGTTATGTGTCGAGAATCAAAATACAGAAAGTTTGATATTTTTTTTTTTTTTTTCTAGTTATAAAAAATCAGGTTTTTAAACATAGTTTTTGCACTTTTAAGCTTAACCATCTTGTTACAAGTCCATTACTATACTTTATATCATCTGTCTTACATATTATAGTGTCCATTAGTCCATACTTTGTCCAATTGTCCAAGATAACAAGTCTTAAAACTCCTCTTTAAACATAAACTTGTTTTATTAAAACTTTTTACATGTTAAAAGTATCCTAACTGGTAATTTTGCCACATAGGAACACTTATATATACATTCAATCAAAATGTAAGACATAAAGGGTTTTAGATGTACCTTAATATGTGTAATATTGATGAATATAATATCTAACCCAAGTTTATGATGATAAACAAGCTTGCATAACTTGAAAGACTTTTACTTTATCTCAACAAATCCTAATCTTGCTTTATTCTTGCTTAACCCTTGTAAAGGATTAAACCAATCCTTCTAAACACCTTAGGTCATATTAGAAATGAATGTAGGAATGTTGTAAATGATTTTGTAGATAAATTTTGGTATGGATTTGGTATGAGTTTGGTTGTTCGTCGTGGGTTTTTTGAAGGAAAAAAAAAAAGGAGAGAATGGTAAAGTTTTCTTTGTAAAATATGAGTGTGTGTATTTACTTTCTTTACTTAGTACATGTATTATATACAAAGAGGAATAGTCAAAGACATTTGAGGGGTTTTATGGAAGGTCTTGGTCAAGTTCACTATTAGGAAAAGTAGAAAAAACTCTTGGTTCCCTAAAATAGACATTATCCCATGAATTCTAGGAATGTGTTTCTTGAATTTAGATATTTCTTTGTATCCATCTCTATGTATCCGGTTCTATATGTATATATGTGATTTTATTTTGTAAATTTTGGGTATTGGGTACAATTGTGGGTATTTATTGAAGCGTAGAAAAGTTTTGGTGGTTCCGAAATGACTAAACATATTTTTATGCGAAACGTAAAAACTTTACGTAACCAATAAAAATAAATGTACAAAGTTAATAATTATCCTTCAAAATAAAATTATTTAACACTTTCCTTGATGTAAACATTTAATTGTTGATGCCGTTTACATTGAACGAAAAATTTTTTGCTTACGCGTTTACTTAAACGATTACGATTTACAAAGCACACGCGTACAATACTAAAAATAAATTGTGAATTTATTGACGTCGTAAATGACCCTAAAACATGGGGTGTTATAGTCTTCCCCCGTTAAGTGAGCCTTGTCCTCAAGGCTTAAGACGCGGCACTTGACGCCGGTGCGGTCTTTGTGAAGAGGTGTGGATATTTATTCTGGAACTGGTCTTTACGTTCCCATGTGAACTCAGGACCTCTCCTAGAGTTCCATCGAACCTTGATTATTGGAATGCGGCTTCGTTTCAACCATTTAACTTCTCAATCCATGATCTCTACAGGTTCCTTGACAAATTGAAGCTTGTCATCAAAGTGAATTCCATCCAACGGAATGGCTAATGGTTCGTCGGCATAGCACTTCTTCAAGTTCGATACATGAAACGTGTTATGAACCCTGCTCAGCTCTTCAGGAAGCTCAAGCTTGTAAGCAACGTCTCCAACCTTTCCAACACCTTGAAAGGTCCAACATATCTGGGGTTTAGCTTCTCCCGTTTGCCAAAACGTACGACCCCTTTCCAAGGCAAAACCTTAAGCATAACCTTATCTCCAACTTGAAATTCCATCGACTTACGCTTTAAATCGGTGTAGCTCTTTTTTCTATCATGGGAGGCTTGTATTCTTGGCTTGATTTGGATGATCTTCTCTGTTGTTTCTTGACACTAAGTCGGACCAGGCGAGTTGCACCTTGTTCCGACCTCGGCCCCAACAACAGGTGAACGATACTTTAGACCGTAAGTGCTTCAAATGGTGCAGCCTTGATGCTAGCGTGATAGTTGTTGTTATATGAGAACTCGACCAACGGAAAATGGTTAACCCAACCCTTTTCGAAGTCGATCGCACAAGCTCGTCAGCTTACCTGAGAGTTTGTAATAGTTCTCTCGCTTTACTGTCTGTTTGTGGATGGTACGCATAGTAACTCATATCCAAGTTAGCAGTACCAAAGCCTTCTGAAGTATCCTTCCAAAAAATTCGATACGAACCTTGGGTCACGATCACAAATGCTTGAGATAGGGATTTCCCATGCCTCTTGACCTCTTCTTTAGGTAATTTTGTCAGGGTCTCATGGGGATCGGTTCCCTCATTGGTTACAAGATTGCAAACTTAGTGAGTCAGTGTCACAATCACCCAAATGGTGTCATAACCTTGTGATGACTGGGATGTATCGTGACAAAATCCATGGTGATTATGTCCTACTTCCCTTGAGGGTATCTGGGTGGTATTGTACCATTAATCCCCTTCCTTGATGGACTTTGGTGTTCGGCCTAGACTTTAGCTCATGTCAGAATTTACTAAATAGCGGGTGGCGATGTTGGCCTTTCATATTGGGCACCAATATAGCTTCTTCATGTCTGATACGATCTTGTCAGGAACCTGGAGGAGATATAATATTTTGTCTGTGGGACTAGTGCATGATCACCAGTCCTCAAGTTTGCATAACATGGTAACCAACTCCTGCCATTTAAGCATAAATTTCCATCCGCGTGGGGTTCCAGCTTTTCCATTCTAAATTTTTCCGGATCCTTTGAGTTTTCAACCAACATGCCTCCAACATCTTCGTTCTTGATGTTCTTTGGTTTTCGTGCTGCAGTACGAGCTATTCAGGATTTGTTTAGGAAGATCCAGACATTAAGTCATCACTAAAGGCCTCGAACTCTTAATGGTTTTTTTAGCTACCTTCCTGCTCAAGGCTCAGCAACAAAATTTGCTTTTCTATGTGGTGTTTAACAGATCTCTCTATCGTAACACTTAAGAGTTCTATAGCAAATGACGCTGCCTATATTTAGCTCCTTTTGATTAAGAATGTGTTGTAGACTCTTGTGATCCGTGAACACCGTACACCTGGTTCCGTACAAATAGTGTCTCCAAAGTTTCAGAGAAAACATAACCGAGCCAAGTTCCATAATCATGAGTTGTATAGTCTTCTCATGAATTTTTATTTGGCGTGTGAGCATAAAGAAATTATTTCTCTTTTCATTAATATAGCACCCAATCTTCTTTGCGACGCATGCATAGGACTACGAAATCTTTGCCTTCCCTTAGGTAATACCAAAATTTTGCGAATTGCACAAACTTCTGCTTTAATAACTGGAAAGCGGCTTCCTGCTTGTTTCCCCAATCGAACTTAACTCCTTTCTGAGTAAGCTTGGTCATTGACTTGGCAATCTTTGAAAATCCTTTGATGAATCTTCCGTAATACCCAGCGAGACCTAAGAATTGGCGAATCTCTGTTGGCATCTTAGGAGATTCCCATTCCTTTATGGATTTAATTTTGGCAGGGTCTACGTGAATGTCTTGACTATCAATCACGTGGCCAAGAAATTGTACCTTAGGAATCCAAAATTCATATTTAGAGAACTTAGCATACAACTTCTCTTTCTTAAGCAATTTTCAGTAACTGACCTTAAGTTGTTCTTTCATGCTGCTTCTTGTTCATGGAGTTAGTTAAGGATATAGTAAATAAAGACAATACAAATTTATCGAAAATGTTGCCACACGCGGTTAATTAGACCATTAAATACCGTGGTCCCATTCGTCAAGCCAAAGCATAACTTGGAACTCGTATGACCATACCGAGTTCTGAGCGCCTTTTCGGATTTCTCCTCTCGTTAACACGAGCTGGTGATAACCTGATCAAGGTCTATCTTAGAATAACACAACTGGATTCCTTATAGTTGATCAAAACAAATCATCGATCCTTAGGAGTGGATAACGATTCTTCACTGTCAGCTTGTTCAGTAATTCTTGATAGTCGATGCACATTCGAAACAATCCATCCTTCTTTTTGACAAACAAGACTGGAGCTCCCCAAGGTGAGGAACTAGGTCTTATAAAGCCCTTGTCAGATAGTTCTTTTAGTTTCTCCAAAAACTCTTTCATTTCGGAAGGCCCCAATGTAAAGGGGCCCATGTGCCACAGGTGCAGCACTGGTATCAGATCGATTTGAAATTCCACTTGTCGAAGTCGGAGGAAGACCGGCATGTCCTTAGGGAATTCTTCAGGAAAGTCTCAAATCTATCGGTACGTCCTCAATCGCTTCTTCATATGACTTGTTTTCCGTTCTCTTTGTAGTAACGTTTGCCAAAAAGAATGGACATCCTTTTAGCATGTATTCTTGTGTTTTGTTCGTACTGGTAATTTGTAGACGAGCCTAGTTTCCCCCTGTTGCTTCTAGTCTCCGTGGTGAAGACTAGAGTTTCATTTCACCAGGGGATCGAAACGATCTTCTCGGCACAACAATCATTGCTTGGTATTTTCTAACCAATCCATACAATTATTGCGTCGAAACTACCAAGTTCTACGGTGGCAATAAGTCTTCGTTGAATGGGTGGTTCAGTGTTTAATGTACAAACCCCTAAGGATAGTGGTTCAACCTAATTATTCTCCCGTCGGCTAGTTCAACTAATAATAGTGATTAATGCTGTCCGGTGTGATATCAATTTGGAAGCTTAAATGTAGTAGACAACAAAACTACTATTCTAGCACAGTATCGAATAAGATAGAGCATAACGGTTTACGTTTTGAAGGAAAGTTAACCATAATGAGTATGAGTCGGGGTTTTCCCTGCCATGCCCCTATCATATACACTTTGTATGGAGCATTGCCTCCTCCAATTTGTTACTACGGTTGTTGTTGTTCTCAGCTTTTGGACATTCCCTCTTAAAATATCCCTTAACTCCACACTCATAGCAAGTAGGCTTCTGACCATACCCAATGCCCCTATGAATGTTAGCATTGTTAGTGGTTGTTTGTGCTCCTGCTGTCAAAGAGCCAGATGGCATTGACTTTTATTACAACTGTGTGGCATTTTGGGGAGCACATGGACGTCGTGGTGATAGGGTTGCATTATGAGCATAGGGATTTAGATCCCCTATAGTATTTCTTTGCACCAGTACTTGCAGTATAAGCCCTGCCTGTGTCGGCTTTGTTCTGTTGTTGTAGTTGGTTCTGAGTGTTCCTTGAGGTGTCCTCAAACTTCCTTTTACTCTCTGTTTGGTGTTCAGCAAAAGTGCAAATTTTCTTATCCATTAGCTCGGCTGCGATTTCAACTGCATCTTGCATTGTCTTTGGTTTAGACGCCACTACACTCCTATGAATCATTTCGGGAAGACCACCGACATATTTTTCAATTTTATCAGATTCTTCGGGAAACATCCTATCGCATAACAAAGCCAATTCCTGAAAGCGTTGGGTATAACTTGTCAAGTCAGTACCCTTCACCTTCAGATCCCAAATCTCCATTTCCAGTTTCTTGATTTCATTTCGAGGACAGTATTTGTCAGTCTTATTTCTCGATGAGTGTTTTCCAAGGCAATACCGTGTAAGCGGCTATCATGACCGAATGTTTGACATGGGTAGTCCACCATGTTAAAGCAACTGAATGGATGAGTGCAAGTAGCAAACTTTACTTGATTCTCAATGGTTACATTACTAATGTAGAAATAGATCCATTCTTTCAAAACCAATTGAGATAGACCGGCAACTCCTTATGTGCCTTTGAAGTTTAATGGTTGACATTTGTGAAAGTCAGTGTAAGTACATTCACGGGCAGTTCGTTCTGTCCTTTAAACACGTCCCGAATTATGGCTATAATCGCCATTCGTTTTTCTGTCTAGCATCACGTGCTGCCAAAGCTCGGCAGTAAAGTATCGCCTTGGTAATCATTTCCTGAAACAGGGCATTAGTGACAGATGTGGTTTTGGTTGTTTATGGGGCCGTGTTTGACCTCGTGGCTTCTTTTTGGTGCCATTTTCTTAATCACAAGAAAATATAATACCCGTTAGATTTCATAAATATCATACCTGACATGACATATACCAATAAGTAAAGAAAAATCACAACACACTGTAAGACTATTACAACTGATTGAAAGTTAAACATGGTGTAAACTAAGTGACATTCATTCATAATATAAATTCTCGATTACAAACTTGACATAATACCTCATTCCATATATTAATTGGAAAACATACATGAATGGTTCAGACAATATGATCCAACGTTAGGTTACAAATAAAATATAAAACCTAAAGCATAACTATAAACCGGGATATTACTCGTATACTTAGTAGGCTGTACCCAAATAAACTAGCCATTAACATGATCTAATGAAACTGGTACCGGACCTCCTCCATGCATCAAGGCTATGGCAGGAAGCCTTTAGCGAGTCCCTACTGCCTCTCAAACTCTGTCATATTGGGTCTGAAGCCTCTTTAGCAGTTTTAGTGCCTCAATTAACTGTGCCTGTCTCCTGTGGTCCGCTGCCAGCATCTTTATAATCGCCGCCTGTCTCCTGCGGTCCGCTGCCTGCAACTCTGTAATCACTGCTTGCTAACCCAATACAGTAGTACGCAGTGACATAATCTCTGAACGTGTAAGATCACTAGCGTCTATGGATTGTCCCCAAGCCTCTCGAGACATCCTAGCCCTCTCTTCTCCATCAGTAAACATGTTTAAGCATGTGACACGCTATCCTTATATAGCATGTTGACGCCGACTCAGCCATCAGCTGTTCGCTCAGTTGCTTTATCATCCAACCTCGTATAAATCCTCGTCTGGTCTTGCTAACCTAGTGGTAAACTCTTTCATCCATCGACCCACTTTGTGTCATCAGTCGTGGTTTGCCCTGAAATGTCTACCATCATCTCATCCCAATTAAGAAGGTGTCGGTGATCCCATACCGAATCTCTCTTAGATCCCGTATGATTATAATCTCTGCCCAATGGTAGCAACAAAAACCCTAGTCCGACCCTGAAACCTCTAGGAGGTCTAGAAGGGGGGCAGACGAGCTTTCTTACTACCTCATATCTCGGACCGGAGAGCGATACTAACCCTCTTGAGGCGGGTGGTGTAGGGTAACCTTGGGTCGTTCTGCTCTACGATCAGTAGGAGAGTAGATGAAAAGGTGGTGATGAAGTACAGGTAGTGGTTATGGGTAAAAGATGGTGGTGTCCCTGATGGTGGTGCTATATGCTATGGTGTGGGAGAGTATGATATGTGGGGGTGGTGAAGAATGGGACGTCGAGGCCGGGCCTCGGATCTCAGCTAGATCATCGCAGTCGATAACCCAACAGAAGAACTAGGATAGCAGGTGGTAGAGTGATTACAGGGTAAGGGTGGTGATACTGGTAGTGGTGATAGTATCGGGGGTAGTGGTGGAGAAGGAATCTGAGGCAATGGTGATGACCATGGGGAAAGTGGTGATGGTGGTGGAGTAGGTATAGCAAGGAGTCTGGCAACCTCCGTATCAGACCAAAATGGTGTAGGTGGCTCATCTCGGATCGATATCCTAGCAGTAACGCGGTAAGCAGGATGTGGTGGTGGTGTGGCCGCAGACTCGTCGGTCGTCAAAACAACTTGTCTCCTCAGCAGATGGGCACCTGGATCAACAGTGGTAAAGCTACAACTGTAGAGTCGGAAGGAGCTGGGTGCTCCTCCTCCTCCTCCTTATCCCCCTCAATATAAACATCATCATCCTCGTCATCATCGGATGACTCATCCTCACCATATCCATCGTCTCCTCCGTCGGCGGGATAATTAGCAGGATACTCCTAAGGGTCTTCATCATCATCCTCCTCCGGATCCTCCTTAGGATCTGACTCAAAGGAAAACTGCTGGGGGAATCAGCAGTAGGTGAGAGAGAAGCAGGCAAGGGCTGCTCCTTAGCTGGGAGTACCTCATCCTCTGGGGCGCATGAAACTCTGGATAAACCAGATATAGAACATAGTCTAGTAAAGGTGGGTATCAGGACCTGACCACATAAATCTGGAGATGGAGGGGGCCTGAAAAGCAGGCTACCACATATGCATATGGGATCCTATAGCACACACGGGCTGGGTCCATCGGACTCTCGCAAGATCAATGTCTGAAACCCTCCAAATGGAACTGGACACAGCAGTGAATGTAATCGTGGATATCCTCAGAATCCGACATGTCAGTATCTGAAAATCAAAATAGTTATATTAGTATTTAATATAAGACTCTTATAGTAATACCATCTATATCATAACATGTAATATCAATCCTAAATGCATCTACGTCTTAACCAAACTTTAATACAACAAGTGTGTATGTATATATGTCCCGTGAAATGGTGAAATCTTTGTATGAAATTCAATTGTTTGAAATGGTTCATAATACAGAAAAAACACATTTTACCTGGTTCTCTATAACCTTGGCTCTTGATACCAATATGTTACACCCCTAAATTGGGTCATAGCGGAATATGGGATGAGGGTGGTACTTCATAGATCAATAACACAAGATATATATAAGAACGGCCATTAAACGCCATTTAAAACTGATACATTAGATTTAACAAATTGTTTTGTTACAGAAGCCTAAAGCTTCACTTTTCAAAATACAAAAGATATATAGTCCTTAACAGATATATCAAAAATGTAATGCGACAAAATCTTTAATGAACATCCAAAATCAAAACGACCAATGTATCCTTTGCACCTCGTGCCTTATTGATCCCCTGAAAAACATTGCTTAAAATGTCAACATATTGTTGAGTAATTCACTAGGTTTATCAATGTATTATGTTGGGCCGCAAGATTTTTCCCATGAATACGCAACAAATGCAAACATCATAAAATGTAATTACGTTTTCCTTAAGCTTATGACTCTGAAGCATCGAACATGTATGAAATGCAATATAAATTGCCAACATTGCCCGTGATGATGTTCTAACCCGCAACATCCTATGTACGACATGGTATACGTTCGTTGTCTGGCAAACCGGCATAGTGAGCATGACTCACCCGAACGGGGATTGTAATCCCAATTAATCTATTTTTTATAACATTTGCTATCACAACAGTAATTGACGTTCTGATAATGGGCTCAGATGGGTTTATAGCTACTTAGGCAAACAAATAATCGTAATGTAAAATGTCCACTTGCGTCCAATTGTAAAGCATGCATATGTTTCTTACCCCAAAACTTGTAAATCATTAAAATGTAAAACGTAGGGCTATAAACTCACCTTGAGTTTATGATAATCCAAAAACAACAGAAAATGCGTCACGGAAATGACGGAATGCAACCTAATTAAACGTAGGTCGTATAAGTACTTAAGACATTGAATTAAACTTAATGTCTTAGATTAATTCTATTAGCTACATCACCATCTAATTGCGTTTGTGAAATCGTATTTATGAGTTAGACGGTTATAATATTTCCTTATTATAAAAAGGTTAACTTTAGCGTTTTAAGCCCGTTTCTTACGTTTCTTATGTCCACGCTTTCGTATTAAGACGAGTTATCAAAATATTACATTTTCATATTTTTAGTTCTCTGATGAAAAGTGGTTTTTACTGTTCATGACAGTTTATAAATTTATATTTATAGATTTTGTTATCGTAAAACCCATAAATGTCGTATTTTATTCGTTATAACTCCGTTTTTAGTGATTCTTTCGAGTACGTCTTCGTTATTGAAAGTTTTATCAAATAAATGATGTTTTCAAAATGTTCATGTCTGAGATGAACAATAACTTTTATAAAAATAGTTTTATAAAAGTATTTTTATACATTTAAGTATATAAACTCGCGTAATTCATAACTCCTTCGTTATTGATCCAAAAATTATGATTCGAAATGTTTTGGAATCCTAAAAATAAGTGCTATCTGTGAAAAATAATAAACTTTATATATCAGAAGTATTTTATAACTTGTTTTTATAAAATTTCTTTTATAACGCGTTTAATTAACGTATAACTTGTAAACTACGTATCTTCTTCGTTATTAATCTGTTTTTTGAGTTTCTTACCTTTTTGGAATCGTCATGAGACGTAATATTTTATAAAAACATAAAATAAATACGTTATATGTCGAATCAAAACATAAAGTTTTGAGGTTTTTCATAAAAACATGTTTAAACATAGTTTTTGCACTTTTAAGCTTAACCATCTTGTTACAAGACCATTACTATTCTTTATATCATATGTATTACATATTATAGTGTCCATTAGTCCATACTTTGTCCAATTTTCCAAGATAACAAGTTCTTAACAACACCTTTAAATCATAAACTTTCTTAAGTAAACTTTTAATTACTAGTTTATACATATACTTTTTACACTTTAACCAACATGGTACAACACTTATATTTCCATCATAACATGATATTAACAACTATATAACATGTGTAAAAGTATACAAAATCATGATCAAAATTAAAAGTCCATTTTACATGTTTAAAAGTATCCTAAATGATGATTTTGCTACAAAGAACTTATATATACATAAAATCATAAATGTAAAGACATAAAGGGTTTTAGATGACCTTAATATGATGTAATATGATGAACCACAATATCTAAACCCTAGTCTAGATGATAACCCAAATCTTGCATAACTTGAAAACCCTAATCTCAACCAAAACCCTAATCTTGCTTTATTCTTGCTTAACCTTTGTAAAGGTTTAAACCAATCCTTCTAAACACCTTAGGTCATCTTAGAAATGATGTAATAAGGTATGTAAATGTTTTAGATAAATTTTGGTATGTATTTGATATGAGTTTGGTTGCAGCTGTGGGTTTTGAAGGAAAAAGGGAGAGAATGGTGAAGTTTTTCTTTGTAAAATGAGAGTGTGTGTTTACTTCTTACTAGTACATGTATTATATACAAAGAGGACTATTCGAGGACATGTTGAGGGTCTTATGGAAGGTCTTGGTCAAGTTCACTATTAGGAAGAGTAGAAACAACTCTTGGTTCCCTAAAATAGACATTATCCCATGAATTCTAGGAATGTGTTTCTTGAATTTAGATATTTCTTTGTATCTATCTCTATGTATCAAGTTCTATATGTATATATGTGATGTTATTTTGTAAATTTTAGGTATTGGGTACAATTGTGGGTATTTGTTGAAGCGTAGAAAAGTTTTGGTGGTTCCGGGAATGCCTAAACGTATTTTATCGCGAAACGTAAACACTTTACGTAACCCATAAAAATAAAATGAACAAAGTTAATAATTATCCTCAAAATAATTACTTAACACTTTCTTGATGTAAACATTTAATTGTTTGATGCCCGTTTACATTGAACGATAATTTTTAGCTTACGCGATTTAACTTAACGATTACGATTTAAAAGCAAACGCGTACAATAATAAAAATACATAGTGAATTTATTGACGTTGTAAATGACCCTAAAACATGGAGTGTTATAGTCTCCCCCCGTTAAGTGAGCCTTGTCCCCAAGGCTTAAGATGCGGCACTTGACGACGGTGCGGTCTTTGTGAAGAGGTGTGGATATTTCTTCCGGAACTGGTCTTCACGTTCCCATGTGAACTCAGGACCTATCCTGGAGTTCCATCAAACCTTGATTATTGGAATGCGGCTTTGCTTCAACCGTTTAACTTCTCAATCCATGATCTCTACAGGTTCCTCGACAAACTGAAGCTTGTCATCAAAGTGATGTCCATCAAACGGAACGGCTAATGGTTCGTCGGCATAGCACTTCTTCAAGTTTGATACATGAAACGTGTTATGAACCCTGCTCAGCTCTTCAGGAAGCTCAAGCTTGTAAGCAACGTCTCCAACCCTTTCCAACACCTTGAAAGGTCCAACATATCTAGGGTTTAGCTTCCCCCGTTTGCCAAAATGTACGACCCCTTTCCAAGGCGAAACCTTAAGCATAACCTTATTTCCAACTTGAAATTCCATCGGCTTACACTTTAAATCGGCGTAGCTCTTTTGTCTGTCATGGGCGGTTGCATTCTTTGCTTGATCTGGATGATCTTCTCTGTTGTTTCTTGAACTAAGTACGGACCAGTGAGTTACACTTGTCCAACCTCGGCCCAACATACAGGTGAACGACACTTTCGACCGTAAAGTGCTTCAAATGGTGCAGCCTTGATGCTAGCGTGATAGCTGTTGTTATATGAGAACTCGACCAACAGAAAATGGTTAACCCAACCCTTTTCGAAGTCGATCGCACAAGCACGCAGCATATCCTAGAGAGTTTGAATAGTTCTCTCGCTTTGCCCGTCAGTTTGTGGATGGTACGCAGTACTCATATCCAAGTTAGTACCAAAGCCTTCTGAAGTAACCTCCAGAAATTCGATGCGAACCTCGGGTCACGATAAAAAATGATTAAGATAGGGATTCCATGCCTCGTGACCACTTCTTTTAGGTACATTCTTGTCAGTTTCTCCTTGGGATCGGTTTCCCTCATTGGTACAAAGATTGCAAACTTAGTGAGTCGGTCAAAAATCACCCAAATGGTGTCATAACCTTGAGATGACTTAGGAAGTTTCGTGACAAAATCCATGGTGATATTGTCCCACTTCCATTAAGGTATCTCGGGTTGTACCAATAATCTCGATTGTCTCTGATGTTCTTAGGAAAGCTGACACTATTTTATATGGTATGAGACTTTCAAAAGCTGCTGAGGAGACCAATTGCTTGATACTTATCTTCGTTACTTACAATGATTAATGATTTAAAGACGTGTGGTTATAAGAAAAGATAATTGTGAAGTTGAATTACAAGTTTTTAAAAACAATCTGCAACCAGAAGGAAAACAGTGATGGTACACTGATGAGGCAAATAAGAACTTAATAGATATCAATATGATGCATCATCTACAACGTTCTGAAGCAAAACCAATGTGATGTAAATGAAGCAATGGGCCATAAAAAGAATGCAATTGTGGTTACTTCAGATCCATTAGCATTGGTTGCTGAGAAAACAAAAGTGAACAAACGCAAAGAGAAAGTTACAGTATCAATCAGAGTCTGAAGGTACAGTGATGATGAAGTCTTCAGTGATTTAAAAAGATTACCGCGTTGTTAGCAAAATATTTTAATCGAAAGAATTATTACGCCTTAAGCCATAAAACAACAATTTGAGAACTTCTTCAGCTTCTTCTTCAGCAAACAAGAAACCAGAGTACGTGAAGTCAGAGGAAAAGAAAGAGGATAAGAAAGTCGATGAGAAGAAACGGGATATGAGCAAAGTTAAGTGCTATAATTGCAAGAAGGAAGGACATTTTGCCAAAGACTGCAAGAAAGCAAAGGTCAATGACTACAACTACTACAAGACAAAGATGTTGCTAGCTAAGAAAATAGTGATGAACAAGTGCTTCTTGCTGAGGACAAAGCTTGGGATGGAGTCTGTAAAAAAAACTATGTGAGTGATTCAGATCAAGAGATAAATGCAAATATGGTCTTCATGGCTAAAATGGAAAATGTTTTTTCAGATTCAGAGGAAAGTTCATCATCTGCTAAAGAAACTATTGCTGAGGTATCTTATTACACTCTGATTCTGAAAGTGAATCTGAATATGAAACTTCAGAGTATTATGATAACTCTACTAATTATGGTTTATTTGTGGACAATGATGATGATCAAGAAATTTTTCATGTTGCAGTGGAATTCTGCTTAGTGAATATTTTAATGAAAATCATTTGTATCCTCATAACAGATCATGATCAAGTCAAGACGTTGATCATAATGATTATAAGACAAAGATCATTTGTTGATAAATTGGATTCAGAAGTTTAACCAAAGATTGCAAAATGTCAGGAAACGTAGTTAAGAAAGAGATATCAACAAGCAAAGATTTTAGAAAATCAAAACAAGGATTTACTAAGATATAATATGATGTTTTGAAGATTCAGTAAACTCTTTTGGGAGAAAAACAATGGATATTAATGAACAATAAAAGTGTTGAAGAAATAAATGTTGATTTACTTGCTCAAACGGAAGTTTTGGATAAGAACAACTCAAAGTCAAACAATGTTGTGATTGTACTCACAATGAAGGTCAAGCACAATATGCTAATCTTGAGGAAGAAGATATCAAATATATGATTAGTATTTTGCTTTTGTGAAATGATTAAAAACATAGGAAAAAAGATTGATGAACAAGAGATTTTATTTGATTAGATGAGTCGTCAGTTAGTTTAAGATGAAATAATAATGTATAAGGCTTCAAGAGAACATTTTAGAAAAAGAAACGAAACTTTTAGATTGGAAGGGCTGTGTGTGGTAACAAGGATTTAGACAAATTGAAAAGCTGTGTATTGGAAAGATTGAATGATTGTGAAAACAAACTATAAATCGGACATAACGAGTCAGACAAATAATACATCTTGATCATGCCTTCTAAGGATAAATGTATGATGTCGAATAAGGGAATAGGTTTTGAAAATCAGTTATTTTTGCAAAGCAAATAAGATTGAGACCTAGTCTTTACGATGAGAGGGTTATTGGTCTAGGGTATACTCTGATGTTTCTCACACATTCGAATGAAGCTTTGGGAATATGAGAAATTTAAACGGCAGAGAGAATTAAAAATTGGGAGTGTGCTTATGTTTATGGAAATCTGAATGCAAGTTATGTGAATGAAAAGATAAATTTTTCGGATGATTATTTTCAAGAGATAATAAATCGTTTTTGAAATTGATTGATTCACTCCATTTCAGCAAAACAAGTTCGCTTCAAACATATGTTCCAAACTGTGATTTTAGAAAAAGATCTAATTGAGTAGAAGAGAAGTACTTAGTCTTTCTGGAAAAAGAAAAAGAAAATTTAGAAATAATTGAGTCTTTTAAAATCAAAGGTTCTGAGTCGAGTGAAAATGCAATTTTGAATCGGAAAATCAAGTGAAAATGTTTGTCATGAAGTGAGAAAAGGTTGTGACAATTTGGAGAATCAAAACGTGATTTCCAGGAATGTTTAAAATAATGTGTCACAAAGTGTTTCCCATTTCAGCATATATGTTAGATATATTTCATCACCTCAACCACAAAAATAAGAAATGACTAGATTTTAGAGAGAGAAAGTAAAAAGAAGAAAATTGGTTACTTGTTCATAAAGAAAATGAGAAGCAACACTCTCCACACTTGGAGAGGCTTTAAATAGATCAAGAGTGGACTATTCTTGTGGGCTTTGAGTGGGGACCGTATCTTTACACAAATGGCTTGAGCCCGACTACTAGGCCAACTAGCTTAAAACTAAATTCCCGTGAACTACGTTTTTATTATAAAGGCTCGGGCATATTTAATGACCTCACTTTATTATAATACATCGGCTAAAATCTCCCCCTAAGGGTGGTCATTCAATTGTGGATCCTTTGGTGACATCTTGTGCTGTTGATCTTGAAGTAACATGCCCCGGATCCTTATTCCGCTGCGACCCATTTTGGGGGTGTTACAGGTTTTGGCAAATTGTTTTTCATATCAACTTGGGAGGCAAACCATGGTTTTGAAAATTTAGGTCGCTCAGTTTTAAACGCATTCGATTGTCTAACAATTGATTGGTTTTTGAGTGGATGTAAAATCGATTTCCCCCAAGATTGATGGTTTTGCAAACTTAGTACTCACACTATTTCTTGTTAATTTTCTTAACTTATTTTTTAATGCTGCAATTGCAAACCCCTTTTCCTGAAGTTGAGCTTTGAACTTTGTGTTTTTAGCAATCAAAGAAGTTGTTTGTTCTATACTCTTAATTCTCGTAGCTTTGATAGAATCATACAGTTCTTTGTAATGATTTTTCAAAGTCTGATTTCCTTAAGTAATTTAGCCACTTTATGTTCCAATTCGATGTTTATTGTTTCAATTACATCTATGTCATTTTTAACTTTGGCTTCATTACTTTTCTCTTTCAAAAATTGTCTCTGTTGCCCTGATTTTAAAACATTGTTTTGCATTTGTAGTTCAAGATTAATACAATGTGCTTCGAGTTTTGAAAAATCTTTTTTAAACTGGGCAACGGTCTTTTTGAGACAAATATTTTCAGAATAAAGAGATTTATTTGAGAGTTCAGTTGTCTTGTTATCAGTTAATTTAGCAAACAAAGGTCGTTTTTCATGACATTGTTTAGCATTCTGGTCAATCTCTACTTCATTATTGAATTCAGGTTGCTCAGTATGATATTGTCCTGTAGCAAATACATTATTTTCAGCCGTCAATTATACCTCAGTCATTGGCTCTTCATCATATACGGGTTTAATATTTGCATCATCAACATCTGCATCATTCCCTGAACTGCTGCTTGTATCATGCTTTCCAGGTTCTGTCCCATTGCTTTTTGTGTCACCCAAACTAGCATCTAATGCTTTACTCGTACCAACCTTTTCCTCTGTTGTGTGCATCTTTCTTTCATTCACCCTGTTGTCATACTCTCTTTTATGCAGTGCTCTTTTATCAATCGACTTCTTAACAGATTCCATGTGTTAGATCAGTGTATCACGAAATTGTTAAACCTCGAGTTAAGTGTATTCTAGAAAGTACTTGCATGTCATTATACCATCTTCATCATCAAAAGAAATCCGTGACTTGGTGAACTTTTGACATTGTGTCTCTAGTAATCTAAAAGTAGCCATGGATCTAATTTCTTGAAATTCAACTTTGTCAAGTTGCTTTTCTAGTTGATCTATGTTTAGGAACATTATGCTAGTGAAAATATTAACATCTTGATGAAAGATTTTTGTAAATGCCCGTTTGAATCCACACTCGGTTTGAAGCTTGAGGTGTGAATGAAGTATTCAAAAAAAATACCATGCAACTCTTTTTTTTCTTTTTCTTGTATGTGTTGCATTTGTTGTTCTTCCAAATTCAAACATGAAGATAAAGTATCTTTCGTTTCCATTTTACCGTGAAGTGAAGTGAAAATGATTTGTAGGATCTTAAGTAGGTAAAGTGATTGTTGTTGTGGTTTGTTGTTGTGGTTTGTTGTTGATTGAATCGTTGTTGTTGTTGAAGTAATTAAAATTTTGTTAATGATTGATGAGCTAAAAGGACTAATGGTTACCACACTTTTACCTTTAAATGATTAACGGTTGATTAAAACATAAACGAGGACTAACAATGTAATTGAAATCCAAGTTAAATGCTTAACGGTTATTTATTAAAGTTGTAGGGACTAACGGTGCAATAACAATTTCCTTTGGAAGACTAACCGGCTGTTAAATAGGTTCCGAGGACTAACGGTGTAAAACAGTTTCAGCTTTGAGGGTTCACAAACAAACAAAGGACGAATGTAGAATTGGTCTTGAAGTCTAGGGACCAAAGTTTCAAATTTAGAATTTAGTTTAATAAAAACCAAAAAACGTTTCTCTCCTTTTTTGTTGACTTCTTCGTTTGAATATGTTAACACAAAAGAAAGTGTTTTGCTTCTCGTGGACTCGTGTGTTTATTACCGGGCAAAAACAAACATGCTATGATGATCGTTGAAGGACCGCGATGCTAATGATAGTCGTTAGAAGACCCGCGAACAACCAAAACTCAAAACCGTAAAATCGTAGTAACGCAAAATGAAGTCAGAAACTTGTATAACTCGGTCACCTTAAAGCATATATAAACCGGTTGACTTTTAAGTGTATAAATTGGTCCACCTTAGTCATGTCAAAATCGGTTACCTTAAATGTTGTCTAAATCGGTTACCTTAAATCTTGTCTAAATCGGTTACCTTAAATCTTGTCTAAATTGGTGACCTTAAGAATGCTTTAATCGGTTGCTTGAAACTTGGCTAATTCGGTTACAAGAAAAGAATGCCTAAATCGGTTGAATGAGGCTGTCTAAATCGGTTACAAGAACAGTATGCCTAAGTCGGTTGAATGAGGCTGTCTAAATAGGTTGCCGCCAAACAAAACATACTATTGGTGGTCCTTGTACCTCCTTGTCTAGGCCTCAATGAATAACAACAAAAATTCCTTGTCTTTTGTCTTCAAACCGTGAGCAAGAAAAAGAGACCCAAAATAAGCACTTAAAATAAGCACTTGTCAAGATGATAAGCCACAACAAACTTCTAACAATAAGCTTAAAAAGATATGTAGATGAAAAGATTAAAGTTTTATTTGTTTGAAAAGCAAAAACCCATAAATAAGCTTTAATAAGCTGCTTAAAACCACAAGCAAAGAAGACGATATGACTGTTTTACCGGTTGATAAATAAATGCATGCTTACTGGTTTTAGTATTAAAACAAAAACTACTTTAACTTGTCTAACCTTAACTCACCCTTACTGTTTGATAAAAGGAAACAACAAATAATCTTGATCACTGTTTGAAATTAGGAAACAACAAATAATCTATGACTTAGAAACCCAAAAGTAAGCCCAATAAGCCACAAAAGTAAGATGTAAAAGAAGGCTAGACATGTTTTGAAGAATAAAGATTCAAGCTTGTTATCAATAAACACATAAAAGAAAAGAAAAACAAAGCCAAATGACAAATAATCATAGAATAAGCCGAATCCAATAAGCTTAAAAATGCCACAACGAAACCACTAAACCCACCCGAGGCGAGTGATACCAATATAGGAACCAAAAATCACTTTACTTCCATAATCAAAACAAGAAAATAGAAAGAAGATATGAAGATGTTATAAAGAGAAGTTAAAGAGAGAAAATAAGAAAGAAAGAGAGGAAGTGGATTGCAAAAATGTGTGAAAGATACAAATGAAACAACCAACCCTTCTCCATAAGGATAAGGGGGTATTTATAGCCTTAGCTATATGTTGGACGCCTATGGCTTGTGAATGGGTCGGGCTCGGGTTTTGCTTGGGCTTTAGCCCGCAACATATAAAATATTAGATAAACTAACAAGCCTGATACCCGTTCTATCCTATTACAACGTAAATATTATAAAGACCGAGGATTCCCTACTAAATGACCGAGCTTCGATTTCTGACTCAATATTTTGAGGCTAATATAGACTAAGATTTCAAAGTTGGAAAAGGATTTAGCACAACGAGTCAAAGATTTTGATGATGTCAAAATAATGCTATAAAAAAGATCTGATAAATTTGAAAAGTATTTTGAAAATATTGAAAAAGAAAATGCTTTATTAAAATTGCAGTTGGCATCTCAAAATTACACTTCGTTGCGAAAAGAAAACAATGATTTAAGAACATCATATAATGTGTTGAAATCAAAACATGAAACTTCTTGTGAAAACCTTGAAAAAGAGAATAATGATTTGAAAATGCATTACAAACGATTGGTTGATTCAATAAAACAGAAAAAGGTCGGTTCTCAAGTTTTCACAAAATCAATTCCAAAAGTAAATGTTTCGAAAAAGATTTACACGGGTAAATCTTCAAAACCAATTTCGAAGAAGTTTTCTCAATTTACTACTTATTCTTTGCAAAAAGATAAGAAGTATTTGAAGAAACGACATTCATCCGAAACATTTGTTTCTCAAAATAATGTGAAAAACGAAAGTTCAAAACAAACGTGGAAAAGAAAGGAAAACATTTCCAAACGATAAAAGTATTCTACGAATGAAATATTTTCAATGCGTAAAAGAGATGATTTAGTTTTGAAAAAGGTGAAAGATGTAAGTTTTTCATTCATTTCGAAAAGAATTTTTCAAAATGAAACACCGAGTTTCTACAATAAATGGAAATCTTTGTCTTTCTCAAGGGTTAAAACATTGAATGAAACACCGGGTTTCAAAACGGTGTTCACACCTTTGAAAAGTTTTCAAACTCATAATGAAACACCGAGTTTCTATAATTCTAAATGGAAAAATGAGAAGAGTTTTAATTCTCCGTTGGTTCCAAGAAAACTATTTCAAAATGACACACTGGGTTTCAAATCTCCTTGGAATTCAACTTCTGTGCATCAAATCGACGCAACTTACATTTGGTGCTCCAAATATGGTAAACCCGTTAGCAACGTAGTTAAATGGGTACCAAAAGTTGTTGTTTGATTTGATAGAAAATACATTTTATAAAAAATTTAGAAAAGACAAAAAGATTTTCTTTTATATAAAATTTTAAAATTTTCTTTTATATAGAAAGTTTAGAAAATTACAAAAAAGATTTTCTTTTATATAAAATTTGATAAAAAGTTCAAAAAGATTTTTATTTTATAAATTTTAGAAAAGACAAAAAGATTTTCTTTTATACCAAATTTTATAGAAAACACAAAAATATTTTTGGTTATTATAATGGCTTTCGTATAACTCAGTACGAAACCCGAGCTTAAACTAATGGCCTTTCGTATAACTCAGTTACGAAACCGAGCATTAAACAACTAATGGCTTTTCGTATAACTGAGGCCGAACCCGAGGCTTGAACTAATGGCTTTCGTTATAACTCATACGAAACTCGAAACTTAAAATGATGGTTTCACTACATATTCAGTATGAAAACCGCGCCTTTATTACTAATGGCTTTCGTAGTATACGCAGTACGAAACCCGGAGCTTCATTTGATGCCTTTGTACACATTTCAGGACATAACCTTGTTCTTTACAAGAAAAAAAGCGGTGTACGCTTCAGGTGCATCTAATCTTGAAAAAGTAGAGAAGTTTCTTTGATTGAGTCATTGACAAATATTTTTTTAAATCTTTATGTGTACTTAAAATATAAAATCAATTTGTTTTTAAAAAGTCAATGATCTCAAGTTGATGAGTTACAATCGATTCGAATTTTAAAATGTGGTACTTTCAAGATAAAATCAATTTTAAAAAGGTCTTCAAATCAATGTATTTTTTTGTGAAAAGTGTCTAATAAATCAAAGACTCAAAAGTGCAAAAGAGGAATCCCTTATAAAGGTATTTAACGAAGATATTGTATTTTTTCGAGGGGGTGTCACCGTGATATGTTGTTGAAAAGTTTTCAGAAAGCAAACAGAAAATGAAAATTGTTTTTCATTTCACCATCACATCTTCCGTATTTTTGCGTTTTTTCGCTTCATAGTTAAAAATGTTCTCGCATTTGTTTAAGGAGGAGTGTCTTTATAATGATTAAAAACTTTTAAAGATCAAATTTTTTTTCTTCATATGATGTTTGTGAGAATGATGAAAAACAGAAAGAGAGATTTGTGAGAGAAAAATAGATAAGAGAGAAATGAGAAATCGTATACTTGAAAAAAAAATAAAAAAAAAAAAAAAATAAAGATATATGTCATAGGTGCTTCAAAAGAAAGAACCAGCCATGTAAAGAAAAGAGAAAAGTATGCAAGAAGAAATGCAACACAGCATACAACAACACAGACAGAGTGATTTGTTCTACATTTCTCGGATATTATTTACAAAATCTCTGATACGATTTCAGATTTTCATCATGGTTTTCACGGACATTCTTTCTAAAGGAATTATCTTGGCATATGTTGATTGAAGTTGCACGGTGTGATTTAGTTACCCCCACTTAATACTCTATGATCTTCCAGACACGCGAATTGATCTACCCCGGAGTTTCCTTCCAAGTTAGGAAAGTTAGGTCTAGGTGATAGGGAGTTTGAGTGTATCCCATCAAACATGTTTCGAATGCCTAAATGACTTAAGTGATAAAGCTTGAATGAAAACTCTATGAACCAAAAATGATAAGAAAAGTATGCAAGAAAAGAAATGCCACCGCATACGAAAACAGACAGAGTGATTGTTCTACATTCTCTTGATATTATCAAAATATCATCATATAATGTCAGATTTTCATCATGGTTTTAATGGACATCTTTCTAAAGGAATTATCATGACGTCTGTTGATTGATTTGCACGATGTGATTTAGTTACTCCCAAAATACTCTATAATGACGCTACAAAGAGGGATTCTAATGCTCCTATGAGTCAATTGGACTCACATAATAAGATTGTTAAAGTGTCATCTTTAACTAATGAGGAGAAGGTGCTAGGGGCTGACGTTGCATTACCTATTGTGGCGGTTGATGAAATTAGTGTTAAATTTGCTAATACACTTTACGGATATTTCATTGGCTCTTGGCTAGCGTTCCTTATTGTTGAAAATTATGTCCGTAATGCATGTGTGAAATACGGATTTGAAAGTGTAATTGTTCGTAATAACTTCTTCCTTTTCAAATTTTCGTCACATGAAGGTATGGTTAAAGTTATAAATGGCGGACCTTAGTTCATTAGATCGATGCCTATTATGCTAAATACTTGGACGGCTAATACCAAGTTGAAGATGGAAGATAGTACAAAGGTTCCAGTATGGATTAAGGTCCATAGTGTACCGGTGGTAGCTTTCTCAGAAATTGGGTTAAGCCTAATCACCACGCAGTTAGGAAGACCTATTAGGCTGGACGCACGTACTAGTGACTTATGCCTTAACCCATGCGGATGAAGTACGTATGCAAGGGCTCTTATTAAATTATATGCGGAACGTGCTATAAAGGATTCAGTTGTGGTGTCTATTCCATTCTCTGATGGTTCTGGTCGTTCTTTGGAAACTCTTAAAGTAGAATACGAATGGAGACCTTATCGGTGTTCAAATTGTAAAATATTTGATCATGATGATAAATTCTGCCCTGCTAGGGCGGAGAAGGCTATTCCAGGTTTGGCATCAGGAAATGGGGGTGTGTCAAAGATTGGTAGAAAGGGAAACATGCCATCTAACCGTCAGACTGTTGGGAAACATCCATATAAAGCAAAACAGATTCAAGGAATTAGGTTCGCGAAACCTAAGTCTAAACTCGTATATAGGCCTGTTTCTAAACCTACTCGGGTGGATACAAAGGATACTACTTCTCATGCTTTGGTGGATGTTCAGGTGGTTGATAAACCATGCGAATACCCTGATGCGACTATGGATGCTATCCCATATGTTAAAGGTACGTCTATATATATTCAGGATGCTATTGATCTTGGTCAATTAAAAGAAAATATGGACAGACTTATGGAGGAAAACAAGGTTCTGGATATTAACACTGAT
The DNA here is from genome assembly GCA_026074375.1 of Tanacetum coccineum. NCBI lineage: Eukaryota > Viridiplantae > Streptophyta > Magnoliopsida > Asterales > Asteraceae > Tanacetum > Tanacetum coccineum. Next base: position 32,540 of record BQNB010051075.1, read on the forward strand.
TTTGGTTTGGCTGTTGAGAATTCATTTAAATATACTAATGAGGTGTCGAATAATGCTAAATCAGTAAATGTGGAAGTAAATGGGAATGAAAAAGGAAGTTTGTTGGATCAGTTTTTAAAGTCACGAAAGAATTCAAAGAGTAAACATATTTCTAATTTAGATTCGGATGAGTCTGAAGTTGAGGAAGTATGTATACTGGATGGTATACCGGGTGGTGGCTTTCTGGGTGACTTGGAAGATGATTTGGATTGCTATGGTGGCTATGAGGCTCCGGTGTATGATTTAACTGAGCAAGAGCAAGCAATTTGTAATCGTTATGATATCCGCTTATGGCTTGTCATTCTTATATATATTGGTTATGTTAGTTGCATTTTTGCATGTAAGTGTCCTCTTCGGACTGGGATGGGGGATTTCACCCTCATTTCATTGTACTTCAATGTTTTTTCTGTAATATAATTTACCAGCGAAACCCTTTACCCAAAAAAAAATACTCTATGATCTTCCAAAACCAAAATTGATCTATCTCAATGTCTTCCTTCCTATTTAGGAAAGTTACATCTAGGTGATGGAGTTTGAGGTGCAAATCAACATGTTTCGAATTCCAAAAGGACTTCTGAGATAAAGCTTTGAATGAAAAAGAATGAACAAAAAATGAGAAATATGTCAAAAGTGACAAGAATATGTTGAAGAAGAATTGAATGATAAGCAACGGCAAAGTTTAGAGTTCAAAAGTGAGAGGCTTATAGAAATGAAGAAGGGTGTTTCTCCTATACTAGGATATAAACCGGGTCAACTCATATGCTATCGGATTTCATTTGTTGATTTCTAGTATTGAAGTAGACATCATGGACCCAGTGATGCAAATGGACAACCCCTCCTAGCCACACAAGTACTTCTCAAAAAGTATTTGTTTCATTCTCACGGAGACTTAACGCATAATCTATCGATCTTATTCCGAGAATATTGGTATTAAATAAAGGACATTCTGCTCCAGTCCTTGCTTACTAAAACTGTAAAAGAGTCTAGAGTCAAATTGATAATCAATGAAATATCTTTAGTACACAAATGTACGTTTGTATTAAACATCAGTGATACAAAATGGTACATAATTACATGTCTTCGTGACATTTCATGTCTTCGTTACAATGTCAAAACATTCTGGAGTGATACTATAAAATAGTATTCACAATGATTGAATGGAAATCCTACCAGTGCTAACAACATGCCAATGTTGGACGTAGGTTACTATTTGAAAATGATTGTTTAATGATTCAAATACGTGTTATCTAGTAATCTATGTGATCTAGGTGTTATGTGTTTCTTCAGAATTTATTTTTGAAAACACAAAAACGACATTTCTTTGATTTTATCATTGAATAGTTGTGTTACCCTAAGATTAAGAGATCAATGCTTATCTGGATTTCATGATCATATTTCCGCATCCTTATCATCGAGATATTGATTTGATCATATTTTTCAAATAGTTCATCAATAATTTTCAAAGCATGATCTTGTGATGTATGAACTTCATGGTTAAAGTGGAAGTTGGTTCTTACTCTAATACTTTTTAATTCGTCTTCTACAACATACAAAAATAACATCTCTACCTTGCATAAGCATGACATCTTTAATGAATTGTATAATGAATAAAGTTATCTTTCAACCTTCACGGGAATGATATCAATCAAGTTTGTTGGTTTGAGGGAGCTTATGGGTTAGTTTGGGGGGAGTATGTTTGTTTATATAGGGGAGAATGTTTGATTTTTAGAGTGAAAATTTATGATTTCGACTTCAATTTCATGAACTTCAAAGGATATTCTTCACCCGGAACTTATTTTGGAGCTTATATGGTCATGATGTTTATGATGGATCATAATCATTATGAGGGGGAAAAGATATAAGCTTAGTTTTTGCCAAATAAGGGGGAGAAAACATATATGTATTCTTAGGGAGAATAAATAAGCTTAGTATTTTCCTTATATAAGAAGGGGGAGAAGATATAAGCTTAGAACTTAAGAGATATATCCAAGTATATATAAAGGGGAGAAGATATAAGCAAGAAATTATGGGACAAATCAAGATAATTGGCAAAGAAATTAAATTAAAGAAATTGTTATTATAAAAGTAGTTTGATTAAGAAGATAAGACTCGTATTCGCGATTGAGGTTACTTCATCAAATTTTTTGAATAAGCTGTAGTGTTTCATTAACTTCAAAGATCAATCAAGATAGCCGGTTTGACATTTTTTATGGAATTAATTCTCAAGAATATCGACATTGTCTTCAACAATCAAGATAACTATTGCAATATTCAAGACATGGATATGTGATTAAGGGGGAGCTAAATGAGTATGAAGATTCAAGAGATGGATATGTGATTAATTGGGGAGCTAAAATATAACAACCCAAGAATTTTCATCAACTTATTTTACTATGATCACAATTGTACGGTGAAATTTTTCGCTTTATTACATTACTTGCATTGTCAATGTCTCAGTATGTCATATAACTTACATAACTAAAGTAGATGAGCTCACGCAACCTATCTATGGCAATCCTATCTTCATATATGTCAAGCAAATATCATAACATGTCAAGTCAATATCATCATATTCTTATTACAAAGTACATTATTCCTATAATGTACCACAATTCGCAACGTTATATTCAAAAGCGGGAGCTTTATACTTTTGATCGTATACCCGCAAAACCACTAAATTCCATGAGGGTTATTAATCTAAAAGGAATGCAACAAGCCACTAAAGAATAATTGTACAATGAAATATAACATCTCATTAGAAATTATAAAATCTCCTTTCAATCAAAGTACAAAGTCTCTCAAATCTCTATGTACAAGTCATTAAGCATGACATCTAAAATACTCGTTTACTTCGTTTTTATTCTAATTTCTTCAACATCACTTATTACAAAGCTACTACATCACTACAATATACATTTATAAACCGCTAAATATTCTATTCATAAAAGCGTTTCAAACATCTTTTTTGTACTCAAACACCCTAATTCAAATTAACCCCGAAACCCTAAAACCAACATAGATTCTAACCATGACACTGTTTCTTCATTTTATCCGATTTAAACCTAAACCAACTATCATATAATTTTATATAACTTTATTTATAATAAAACATTATCAATTCATTTTCAAACGATCATTCCATCATCATTTCATCATTCTACTTCAATGTACAACACAAGAAATAAATCCAAAAAACCCTAATTGTAACACTAATTGTAATTTTGACTAACCGTGTACTCATTTCAGAACCATATCATCTCAAAAGTAAGAAGACAAGAGTCATTGTAAACATATACCATAAAATGAGTTTACAAACCTTTATCCATCATTAACATCCTTGCTTCAAACAATGTACAGAATTACAAAGCTATAAACCCAAAAGCCTTATATGAACCCTAATATCCAAGCTACGGCTTATTCGTTCCAATTTCAACTCCATTTAACTAATAACCTACGATTCAAACTTTTAGTGCGATAAAGACTTATTAAGCTACTAGGATCTTATTACCATCATTCCCAATCAATAATATTCGAATTATAAGCAACGAAAGTCAAGGAAAAACCCAGAACCATACCAAATGAACCCGTGACCTCATTTCATCATTTTTAAACCCGTTAAACCCAAACAAAAAAAGTAACCACTTGCTAAATATCGCTATATGAAACTCCGTAATATACAAATCTTTAGAACATATTTCTATCATTCCTTAGATCAATGTCACAAAAAATATAAGCCAAGAAATCAAATTCGAACCCTAAAAGAGCCCAAATGACCGCAACCTCATATCTTTGCATTTTAGACCCATTTTAAAGGATTCCTTTGCAAATAACTTTCTCCACATTGAAATCCCTAGGCTGTCTTACTAGCTACTACAGACAAAATCTCATTTTATTTTTTATAAAAAACTCACATCTCTTTGTTCTTATCTTTTCAAGATCGTGCACCACAAGGACTACCACCACACACTTCAATCTAGTTCCTAGCTTAACAAATCACCATATGCCTCCTGTCCTAGTCACCCTATATCTGTTCCACAATTCAAATCTGATCACTCAAGACTCCTTGCACACCAATTCAATTTGTGAATCAATAGGGACCTTATAATCCTTCATTACAATCTCGCTACCACACCTCCTCCTCTATAACCCTTATAGGCAGCATCCGTTTGCTCCTCGTTAATGATGCCTAGATCATAAAGAAGTTTTAGTTTTTTTATTTTCCCAAAGAAGTGAATCCCTGAAGAAATATTGAAGCCACCGGGAGTAACGATAACTAGGCGTACGAGTGGGTAAATATACTTCACCCAAAACGACACGCATTTCCCAACATTTTTGATCTCTTGAAGTAGCCAACCCAGGTATTTGAATTTCTAGCTTTTCTGCCTACAACTTTTATAATGTTCATCATGATCCTAAATATAACTCTTGTGTAAAAGTTTCATAACTCAAATTCCATGCTCATTTTTCTATTTTGATCCAAAACCGAACACTTGAAAAAACAATTTTAATTTTTTATTTTTAATTATTTTTTTTTTTTGTTTTTCTTTTAATTTTATTTTAATTTATTTTTTTTTATTTTTTTATTTTTTTTATTTTTTATTTAATTGTTTTATTATTATATTTTATAATTTTTCGCACTAAAATTTTTTTTTTTTTTTTATTTTTTTTATACAATTATTATTTTTTATTTTTTATTAAATAATTATTTTTATTAAAAATTTTTTTTTTTATTTTCTTTTTTTAATTTTAAATTAAGATGTATTTGTTTTTTTATTGTTATTTTATTTTTTTTATTTATATTTAATTAATTTTTTTTATTTTTTTTAATTTAATTTTTTTTATGTTTAATTTTTTTATTTTTTTTTTCGGCAATTTTCTAAAACTAAATATTATAATAATTAAATTATTGAGTATAGATTTCTATCCTAGCATGCTTAACTAATGTTAAAATAACCACTTTATTGATTAATGAAGGAATTTGAACTTAAAACCCGCGCGTTTACGTTTTGAAACCCTAATTTGACCCGTTTTGCTTCCTAGCTTAACGAATCATTATTTTAAACTTGTGATGCAATAAAACTTCATATTTTAGTTTATTATAACTTATAAATGTCTGTTAAAATGTTAAACTAAGCTTGCATGGCATTTTGGATATGTTTTGTAATTATAATCCATGCAAAGGGTATATATCGTAACTTTCGGAAACTTATAACTAAAAGGACTAAAAGTGTCATTTTATCAAAGTTATAACTCCAGGGATCTATTATGTCACTTTTCAAAGTCCAAGGTTTACTTGGTATATCTTTCAAAGTTGAATCCATGTTCGATGTGAGTGTCTTTTAAGTCTTCTTTAGAAAGAATTTAAAGGTGTGAATGAAGAGAACCAAGGTATGTCATGCATCTCTCTTTTACTTTTGACATCTTGTATTTGATTGCATGCACATCTATTGTTTTAGAATTCATGCTGCTTTCTTTCATTGGTTTGTTGAATGCAGTCTCTGAATTAATATATTCTTTCTCATGAAAAATTGTTTTGTATGGCAACTAAATCAACTTTCAATGAATCAACATTCAATGCTTAAACTGTATTTGAATGATCTTCTTGTGTCTGCATCAACTTCTTTTGTTTCAACAATTACGGAGACTGTTGTTGATGAAGAATTATCTCAAGTATGTATTTCCCAATGGAATCCATGTTACAGATCATTTCATCTTGGAAGGATTGAGCATTAAATCTATTTCTACATACGCTCTTTGAATTCTAAATTTAAAGCATTTTCAAACGTTGTGATGAGTTTTGTCAAAATAGTCTTGCAATCAGTCTGAGAAAGTATTTCTTTGGTTAGATGTTGTTCTAGTAAATCTAAGTCTTGAGAGAATGTTCTCTTAAAGATAGGCATGGTACCAAAATCTTTTAGATTTTCTATGAGAAACTTGAATTGTGACTTAATTTCTCTAAGACTATTCATTCATCTGTTTCTTGAAAGTTGTGTCTTCTCTTGAACGTTAGAATTTCAACATGAAGAGACTGTGTCATTATGAAGAACACTTGATGTTTGAGGTTGCATGGTGTTATTGGTATTTGACATTTTGATATTGTTGTGAATGGATACAGATCTTATGTTTTATGAAGTGATTGAGATTGTGGTTTGATTTAACTTTGAATGTTGTATATCTCTTAAGTTGAATGCTATAAATCACCTATATAAATCAAGGGTATATATCTCCTGGTATAAATCACGCGTATAAATCACCTATATAAATCACGCGTATAAATCGCCTGTATAAATCACGCATATAAATCGCCTGTATAAATCACGCGTATAAATCACCTGTATAAATCACGCGTATAAATCACCCCCTTTAGACTGTGTATAAATCGCCCGCTTTAGAGTGCGTATAAATCGCCGTATACCCGAACCGTATAAATTGCCAAATTCAAAAAAATCATATAAAAAGCCGTATTAAAAAAACATATAGAATGCCTTAAGACTCAAAACTTTAAATCACTTAAAGACATAATTTTTGATGTTTTTGTTTAATTTTTCTTGGACAACTTACTTTCCTAACCTTATTAGAAGCATAAAAACACAAACTTTAAAGATTTTAACACAAAAAAATTTGGATCAAGATTTTTGGTACAAAAAACTTTTCGAACCAAATATACACAAAAAATGATATCTTTTGAAGTTTTTTAAAGTTTTCCTTTTAAACCTAGCTTATACTAATATAGATAAACAAGAAAGTAACAAACTTTATGGTTTTTGAACACAAAAAAGATAAAATCTTTTGTGATGAGTTCGAACCAAACGTAGCACAAAAACAAACCAAATAAACGCACACAAAAATCACCAAAAACCCCTTAGTTCTTGATACCACTTGTTATCCTAATAATAAAAGATCCAAACATACTAATAAGCACTACCAATAAGCTATGTATGAACCAAATAAGCCATATGAAGCATACAAACCATAAAGAAGAGTAGAAAGAAGAAAGAAAGATTTATTAGAGAGAGAAAGTGAGGTGGGAGGTTACACACACATAAAAGTGTAAGAAATGGTAACCAACACCCTCTCCATGTGTGGAGAGGATCCTATTTATACCCTAACCAACATGTATGACGTATGGGCTTCTATCTTGGGTCGGGCTTGGCTTGTCTTAGGCTTTGATCCCGAAACACAGACAATAATAGGTTAATGTCCAAACCCGTTAATCCCGACTAACCTATTACAACACAAGTCTAATTATTACAAAGACGACTGATAACATTCTTGTTCAACTTATATAAAAATAAGGCTAACAAAAGGGTTAGCTAATTATTTATACGAATACAGACAAAGATATACAAACTCTACACAACTCTACATCAATCTCTTTTCTTTTTCTTTTCTACTTTTTTCCTTTTTTTAACATAATACATCACTTGGGGCTTATAAATGCACCCCTACACTTGAGTTTTCAAATTCATAATTACAATTTAACTAATGATCCGAATTGAGGTAGATCAACATATCATGGAGACCATCTAACAAACTTATAGGGGTATTGACTTAACTTTTCTTCCCCATTCTTCCATGAAATAAATACTACCATGAATCCCAATCATCTTAAAACTGTATTTACAAGGATAAGGACTTAGCTACCGTGTACTCAAATAATTAACTTGGGTTAAAACAATAATATATTAAAATCGAGTACATACAAGGTAGGCTAAGGCAATTTGTATGTAACCATTGGTTCAAGGGTTAACAATTCTCTTTGTTAATAGTCCGGCTTAACCAGAAAATTACGAGAACCGTGAAAAGAATAGGCTTGGAGGGGTGTACTAGGGGAGTCTTGCACTAAAAATGAGTGCGAAGCACAGGTGTGGGATAGTTATATAATGATGTGACCATCATAACATTTACATGTTTAAAACAAGGGTTAATCCTAGTGCCTCTTATCTAGGAAATCCTAATACTTACTATGCGGTCTCGGGCTGCATCACTAAAACAAGCTCTAGAATTTAATACACTACCGGTACACTCATATAATTTAATACCGATACCAATGCTCCAGAAAAGGCGACAAAGACCATACGTACACATCTGTAACGACGAAATAGACACATATGACTAAATTTGAACCTTAACTCTAGAAACCTAAAGGTATAAACTATCTTGGATATCAAAAATGGATACCCAAATTTCTATAGATCTAAAGGCAAACCTCACTTTTTTTGGGTGGAATTCTGAGGGTTTTTTTGCTAGTCATATAAATTCCTATCCATGAGACGCTCATAATACTCGGTTTTCATTGGTATGTGTTATAATTTTTTTTAATTTTGGTTAAAATTACCGTCTATGCTATGTTTCGATATATTACACATCATTTTAAGGACAAAGCAAATGGCAATTGAAGGTATAGTTTCTACGGCTTATTTCCCCCTACACTTAAGTTGAACATTGCCCCTAATGTTCTTTAAAAGTACCCGTATAAACAAATAAAGGGAAAAGAAAACAAGTAAAAGAAACTAGTACTCTCCTGGTTTGCTCAATGATGAAGAAGAAACATGCAATAACTAGTTAAATCGTCCTCCAAGAATCATCATATGAAACTTCCTAAG
>BQNB010051076.1:0-41183 GCA_026074375.1 Tanacetum coccineum
CCAGCTTCATTATTCTTATTAAACCTAAACTAACACACAAGGGTGGTTTTCAGCCTGAGAGACTGGCACAAGTTTAGTTCTAATTATCCTAAGGTGATAGCAAATAACGCACACAAGTGATTAATCAAAAGATAGGGAAGAGGTCAAATCTTAGGAAAAACGTATTATCCTAGTTTAATCTAATAATATGCCTTGATTGTCTATTCGTGTAATGATTGTATTAATTCGTTGGTGGTATATCATTCTAAAGTTAGGTGGATCTTCTCCCTAGACTCAAGGTTTGTCGCTAGTAAATCCTATCACAATTAACCTAAACCCGCATAAAGCTCACATCGTTGATTATAATCTATCTAGGAAACTATATTGGTGGTTATATTGAATCCTAGCTCATGGAGGCTTTACCAACTTACTGCTTAATAGAAATTTATATAATAGTAGTCCATGCCCACTTAACTACCTATGGAAATAGGACGTTATGTGTAATCCTAAGTCATCAGCTTAGTCTACCTATCCACTTAACCATAGATCAAAACAGGGCTTTCTATTGGTGATCCTAGTATTCTAGCTATATGAATAAGCGTTATATGTTTCCATCCCAGACTCTTAGCATACGCCCAAACAACACCGAAGTTGCAGCGCATTAAATATGTAGGACTAGACCTAGTTGAATGATAGGGAAAATAAATAATTAAGCACATAAACAGGTATGAAGTGATAAACATAATCAACATGCAACGAATAAAGAACAATCAATATAAAGATAAATCAAAACATTATATTATCATAAACATGGCTAATACCTAAAGGTATTAGCCGATAGTCATTGTAATAATACATAAAGTTATAGATGAACGATTAAACATAATGTTAACCGAACGCGTATAGTGGAGTGTAGAGATTACAAGAGTTTTCCCATCGATTAGACCACTTTATAGGACCTTCATGGCTTTATAGATCTTCTGAAAATCAGACTTGGTGGTAAAAAGCACAAACTCAATCGTATTTAGGATTTGGTATTTATATACTCTGAAAATTGGTCGATATGGCATATTGAAATTCAATATGGTGTATCGGGTTAACTTGGTGTGGGCTCCACGAATAAAATATTCCGAAATTTTCTTAAGCTGGTTTCAGTATGCCATATTCGATTTTTGAATATGGCGTATTGACCAATACGTGGTATTGGTTCTTCGGATACGGAGTATTATCCAATATGGAGTATTGGGTCTTCGGATACGGAGTATTGACCAATACAAAGTATTGGGTCTTCGGATACAGAGTATTGACCACCAATACGGAGTATTGAGGTTTTAGATACCGAGTATTGGCTGAAAACATGTTTCTCTTGATAGTTGACCAAAGTATCATATACGGCGTATCTGCTGATGTGGATATGGCGTATTCTTTAAAGTCAGGCAATGGTCTTGAGTTCTTCAAAGTCTTTTAGATACGGCGAATTGATGTCAGAATCAGTCGACTTTCTCAAACTCTTCATTTATGCTTTAAACACGTCCTTTTCTCCATCTTTTGCCCAATGCTCGATAATTACTGTAAATAACAAATATAAACAATTAAGTACCAATCCATGCAATAATTAATACCAAGTGGGTAAGAAACATGGGATAAATGATACTATAATAATGATGTTATTTGATGTCATCATGTGTCTTGTGTTTTAATTCTTCTCGTTTATTCTTTTATGCTTGAATCAATTTTGTAATCATGCTTTGCTTTGTTTTTAACTTTGTCTTATTGACAACCAAAGGTATTTTGCAATAAATAAGTGTAGGGGAAAATATCCCGTTTTTAAGAATCAATTCAAACATATTAAATAAATTGTTTAGATTAATTCGCGTCAGTTTCGAGTCATATGATTGTAATGATTAACCCCAGGTTTTATGTAGGATACAACTAATAAAATTGCGTGCATGAAATTTTTCAAGAAAAACAAAGAAAAAAATCTTTATAGTGGCTGGAGACGGCGTCAGGATTAATCCTGATGGCGTCACGCCCCCAGCCATGTGAAAATTCAAAAAATTTCAATTATTTTCGAAAAATAAATTGTGCAATATCTAAAATTTGTAATTATCTTGTAAACCTGCAGAAACCTATGATTACATCATCACTTTCATCCTATCTTTACTGCTTTAATAGAGTCGAACCCTAAAATCTCGTTGTATATATATCTATCCCGCTGATTTTATGCTTGGTGTAGTTGTCTTTGTCTTTGATTACAGGTTATATTTGATGAGAAGAAGCTTGGAAGTTCTTAGGAAGTTTCATTAGACGATTCTTAGAGGACGATTTAACCAGTTATCGCATGTTTCTTCTCCATTATTGAGCAAACCAGGGGAGTACTAGTTTCTTTTACTTGTTTTCTTTTCCCTTTATTCGTTTATACGGGTACTTCTAAAGAACATTAGGGACAATGTTCAACTTAAGTGTAGGGGAAATAAGCCTTAGAAACTATTCCTTCAATTGCCATTTGCTTTGTCCTTAAAATGATGGGTAATATATCGAAACATAGCATAGACGGTAATTTTAAACAAAATTTAATTTTTTTATGACATATACCGACGAAAACCGAGTATTAATAGCGTCTCATAGATAGGAATTTATATGACTAGCACAAAAACCCTCAAAATTCTACCCCAAAAATGTGAGGTTCGCCTTTAGATCTTTAGGAATTCGGGTATCCATTTTTGATACCCAAGATAGTTTATACCTTTAGCTTGTTCGAGTTAAGGTTCGAATGCAGTCATATGTGTCTATTCTGTCATTATAAATGTGTACGTATGGTCTTTGTTGCCTATTCTGGAACATTGGTATCGGTATTAAATTATATGACTGTACTGGTAGTGTGTTAAATTCTAGAACTTGTTTTTGTGATGCATTCCTAGACCGCATAGTGAGTATTAGGATTTTCTAGATAAGAGGCACTAGGATTAACCCATGTTTTAAACCTGTATTTGTTATGATGGTTACATCGATCATATAACTATCTCACACCCATGCTTTGCACTCATTTTTAGTGCAAGACTCCCCTAGTGAAACCCTCCGAGCCTATCCTTTTCACGGTTCTTGTAATTTTCTGGTTAAGCCAGACTATTAATGAAGAGCATTGTTACCCTTGAACCAATTGTTACACCCAAATTGCCTTAGCCTACCTTGTATGTACTCGCTTTTAGTACATTATTGTTTTAGCCAAAGTTACTTATAGAGTACACAGTTTCTAAGTCCTTATCCTTGTAAATACTATTTTGGGACGATTGAGATTCATGGTAGTATTCATCTTATGAAGAATTAGGGAAGAAGTAATTTATTACTCCCAATAGAGCTCAATAAGCTCCATGTTATGTTGATCCACCTCAATTCGAGTCATTAGTTAGATTGTAATTATCGAGTATATAAAAGTTCAAGTGTAGGGGTATATATATAAACCCCCATGATGTATTATATGTTTAAGCAATGGCAGGGCAAAAGTGTACGAAGAATATATATATATATATACATATATATATATATATATATATATATATATATATATATATATAAATATTATATATATATATATATATATATATATATATATATAAGTAAAAAAATGTACGGGTTGCCATTTGCTTATGTTTATGTTTATATTAAAGTCAAGAAAAGAAAAAAGAAAAGAGGATGGTGTTGTAGAGTTTTGTAGAAGTTTGTTATTCTTATCCGAGTCTTTGGTAGCAATCAAACAGCGTGTATTCGTTATAATAATTAGTAACCTTTCACCCCAAATATTGCACTAAAAGTCACTACCCAAATGTATCCCATCCATTTCCGTTTCCATTAATGTTATATTACACCTACACCTCACAATCCTTTAAAAGACCTATTTGATAGTAATGACTAATACTTATGCCCAGCGGTGGAGGTTTGATCCTTTACCAAGCCTATGGTAATTTATATGCTATGACAGGTAATGAGTGTTAATTTTCCATTTCCCCATAGTTGTTATAATTTATTATACACCCGAGAGAAAGAGAGAATCCAAACACTTATGTGAGGTGCTAGTATATACTTTCCGTGCTTTTAATTACGAGGTCTAGAAGGTTGTGTTGTAAACTACTTTTAAAGAGTAGGTTAAATGACCCCAATATTGCTATTGTCTAGGTAGAAAAGCCCATTTGCTTGAGGACAAGCAAATCCCAAGTGTAGGGGTATTTGATGAGGTGTCATTTTATACACTATTTCGGGGTCATTTAACCTCCTAAATCATGCAAATATGCCCAGATTATGTGCTTAATCGTTTGTTTTCAGGTTTTTAGCACTTGGATGGCATTTGGAGGAAATACACGTGACTTGGGCTCATTTGGAGAAGAAACGGACAAGACTACGGCTCTACACCAAGTATCTTGAAGAACCACGCATACAGAGCGTGGAGACGGCGTCGCAAGTATAAAGCGACGCCGTCGTGATTTGCAAAGTGACGACGTCAAGGATTTTGTGACGGCGTCAGAACGTAGCCGCCTTAAAGAGGATCTAGAATCATCGACGTGGCGACGGCGTCACGGCTTCAAAGCGACGCCGTCGCGTCGCTTTTCTTATAAATACAAAACTGATTTTAGGGTTTTAAGTGTGTAACTTTGTATAACTTTTGGGAGACGAACCCTAGTTATTCTAGCAGCTTTTAGGCCGTTCTTAGGGCCTCAAAACCCTATTGTAACTGACCTTAATCCATGTTTTAATCAAGTAAGATTGTTTATCTTTAATCATTCAATATGTCTATGTGTTGTTTGATTGATTTATGTTCTTGCTTTCTTTATAACATGCTAGGCTAAACCCTCCTTTGTATTTACTTATGATTGTATGAAACTTAGATTGTAGATCCTTTTAATGTTGCTTCTTGTGATGGATGTGCGCGTTAGGCTTTAGAAAACTAGCCATAAGATATTAAATTAGCATAGACGTCTAGGGAAACGCGAATGTGTAGAAAGGATACCATCGGTAACAGTCTTCATACTACCTTACCCCTAATATGGTTGATCCTTCTTAAGATATTTCAATTGCATTTAATATACTCGTAGGGGCCTTGTAATAGTCTTCATGCTACCTTACTTGTGTGTTGCCTTAACGGAATATTATATAGACGGCGGGTTCGTGTAATTCGTTCATGATTTAGGAAATACTTACACAGATCATCACAAGTGTGACAAAGCAACAGGATTAGGAGAAGCAATCTAAGGAATAATACATGATTAAGTAAATACATCTTTTTATCATAAAGTTATCACCAATATTTTAGATTATATTTAGTTTTAATTAGTTAAACAACCAACCTCTCAAACAAATGATATTTACTTGCTTTCATAAAAATATAAAAATAAAAAAAGAATCTTCTCTCAACCCCGTAGACCTCTGATAGATCATGATCGAACCTTCCCAACCTATTCACCTAGAGAACGATAACAATCCCCGAGTCTTGCCTATACTACACTGCAACGATTAGATACACTGCCTAGGGAGTTGTAAAACTTCTTGTTGAAGTCTTTACAAGACCCGAACATCACGAACGTTGAGCTTTAGACTTTTGTGGAGCCCTAGATGGACGCAGTATAGCATCGTCTCCAAATAATTCAGGCTCTTCTTCGGTTACCCGTCCTCGGGTTCTTTTTGCTTACGTCGACTCGGGGTTTTGCCGCTTATATTTATCTCTCAAAAAAGCCAAGCACTTCTATGTGTAAATTCTCTCCCGGTTTGATCTCGATACAAAATTAATACCCGGCCAAACAAATTTTCTTCATTTTCGCCACTAAGAAGGTTGGTTTGGTTGTAAACCGAGTTAAACTTTCCTACATCTCGATTCATCGACGTCTACTTACACATCAACATATTTTTGTTTCGCATCTTTCAACCATTTTGCTCGGCTCGTTCGTTGTAAATGTCGAGTATTTTGTACCAAAAAGTATCTCTCGTTTGGTCACTCCCATGTTTCGGATCTTCGGATATTTCTATAAAACATTCCGCCAAAAGTCGTTCCTCGTCTTGGGTCCAAAAGGCACGATAAGTTTTTTTTTCCCGGACGGGTTTCTTGTCGTATGATTTTTTTCGCCCTTGTTTGTGAAGTTTATAAAATTGGAAGTGATATATAACAAAGTGGTAGTTTATGTGAAAGTATGGCATAAAATGATAGAAGTATAAGGTTTTTATAGGGCATAAAGTGGGTTAAAATGGAGAAAAAAACCCGGCTATATTTTGAAATTTACCGTTTTATAACGGTCACTTAAAAAAAATAAAAATAAAAATTAAATGCACGAAAATGCGAGCACAAAAACGCGAGTCTATTGTGGTTATGGCGTTTTTATGCTGCGTTTTCCGAGAAGATTTAGGCTGGTGGTAACGGCTTGAGACACGAAAACGCCACATCTATTATGGTTGTGGCGTTTTCATGTCGCTTAAAACGCCAGGCCTTGTACCGTGTGCTCTCTTTAGAACAAATCACACACACTCCCAAAGCCATCATCACGTGATCTCTCTAGAACAATCCTGACCCTTCATCTCACACCTCTTTTCCCAAACCCTTCATACAACTGATAGAACCCTCTAGAATCCCACACCCATATAAAAACCCCCAAATTAATTCCACGCAATCCACACTACAATTTTTCAATTCACTCGCTACACAAGCAATTAAGCATCTTAATTTCTCATATTCGTGTTCAATTTAGATTAACACTCAATGGATGAGGATTTTGATATTCCAGCTGGGGATGAGTTTATGGACGATGATGAGATCGAGAGTGGCGCACCTGTGACCATGAAAGTAGGTGAGGAGAAGGAGATTGGGAGTCAAGGGTTGAAGAAGAAGCTGTTGAAAGAAGGTGATGGGTGGGATACACCTGAATCTGGTGATGAAGTTGAAGGTATAATTGTTAATTGTTATTAAACTAATTATTAGTTAATTAATTGGAATGGTTTTGATATTTATTTTGTGTTTGTTGTTTTTTTGGTAGTTCATTATACGGGGACGTTGTTGGATGGGACTCAATTTGATTCCAGCCGCGATAGGGGGACGCCGTTTAAGTTTACTCTTGGTCAAGGTCAGTTGCATGTTGTTTTATGGTTTATTGTTGTTAACCAAGCTTAATTTGTATCAAGATTGCGCCTTTTTGTGTTAAAAGTAGGAAAGTAGCGTGTGTTGACAAATTTTGGCTATGCTTGATGTTGGCTCAATATCGCAGACTAGCTTTTACAATGTATGTTTAGTCGATCAGAAACTAGCCTAACAGGAACTAGCGTTTATATTTCAACACATGTTTGAGTAGCATTTGTAAAACCACCGTATGAGTGTGTAGATACTTGCTAAACGAGTTTTATGTTTAACCACTCAGGGGGGGCCTACACTACAATGTGTGAGGTCTCAAGTTCAATTCATGCCAGGTTCAAACAACCGTGAAGTGGCCATGTCAACCTTTTGAAAAGGGAGATAAATCCGTGTGACTGGGTTTAAATCCTGTGGGTTAGTTGGCCAAAAGGTCGGAAACCATGATTACCAAAAAAACAAGCTATATATTTCAAATGCTAGTTTTAGTTGCTCCGATAAGCAATCAATGTATTTGTTAGAACTATATTGGATGGCCAAACTCCTTTCAGATATACGGAGCAAAAGTTGAGCTCAAAATTAATAAATTCCAACAGTCACTATAGCAGTGGTTGCTATTTCAAGACTACAAAGAGCTCCATATATTAGTAACTTATTAAGGATCGGAAACTTGGAGTTGAACCCTTAATTACTATAAATTGTGAGCTCTGTTTTTATGCTTCAGGTCGAACCTGATAAAAGCTAGTTGTATGATAGTAATATGTTTGTGCGAGTCTACACGTTGTTGTTTTCCGGTGTCAAGCTGCTTTCTGGGTGAAGCACATCATTTTATTTGCTCTTTAAACCTTTATCGTATCATATACAAATTGCGGTCTATGAAAAGATGAGTTTATGGCTTGTATTTGATTTTTCAGTATTTTCTTTGTGATGAATGATGATATAATATGACTTGACCCTTGTTATACTGAGCCAGTGACTGACCGTGTTATATGATAAAATAAAGATATAAACTTTTTCCACATTTGTTTCCTGAAATAGGGCAAGTGATCAAGGGATGGGATTTGGGTATCAAGACCATGAAGAAGGGTGAAAATGCTGTTTTCACCATTCCTGCTGATCTAGCTTATGGTGAAGCCGGTTCTCCTCCAACAATCCCTCCCAGCGCTACTCTCAAGTTTGATGTCGAACTACTCTCATGGGTTAGTGTCAAAGACATTTGCAAGGATGGTGGTATTTTTAAGAAGATTGTTAAGGAAGGGGAGAAGTGGGAAAACCCGAAGGACCTCGATGAAGTTATAGGTACTTCTTTTGCACCTATTCTTCGCTTAAATTTCTGCTTTTATAATTTCTTGTACACGTCTTGAATGTCTTCGTTTGTTTTCTTTTCGTAATGCAGTCAATTACGAGGTGCGTTTGGAGGACGGGACTCTTGTCGCAAAGTCAGAGGGAGTGGAGTTCAAAGTAGAAGATGGTAATTTACACGAAGACACCCGTTACTGTAAATTTATAGCTGTTGTGATTCTTTCTGACATATTTGTGTTTGATCAGGTCATTTTTGCCCTGCTTTGTCTAAGGCTGTAAAAACAATGAAGAAAGGCGAGAAGGTTGTTCTTACAGTTAAACCAGAATGTAAGTGTATAGTTGTGATCATTGTGAAGTCTTCACTAGTATATGAAGAATGATTTAGTGATAAATTTTTTCTTGTTGCAGATGGATTTGGGGAAAAGGGGAAACCTGCATCTGGTGATCAGGCCGCAGTCCCAGCAAATGCTACACTACAAATCACTCTTGAACTTCTTTCATGGAAGGTCGTCTCAAATGTTACAGATGACAAGAAAGTTGTCAAGAAAATTTTGAAAGAAGGGGAGGGGTATGAGCGCCCGAACGAAGGAGCTGTCGTCCAAGGTCAGTATCAGATAGCTTTTGTGACTCTTATCTATAATATAATAGTTTGTTTATGTTTATTATCCGATGTCTAAGTTGCTTCTTGTGATGAACAGTGAGTTTAATTGGTAAGCTACAAGATGGAACTGTATTCATTAAGAGAGGTCACGATGATACTGATCCTTTGGATTTCAAGGCTGATGAAGGTACATACATCATTTGGACTCTTCTATTTATTTAGTTTTTGGTTTATTGTATGGCATGTTACATTTTTATTAGTGACACTTCAATATTCACACAAACAGAGCAAGTGATTGATGGTTTGGATAGAGTTGTGATGACAATGAAGAAAGGGGAAGTAGCTCTTGTAACAATCGCACCAGAATATGCATTTGGTCCTAATGGTTCCGAGCAAGAGCTAGCTGTCGTTCCACCTAATGCGACAGTGACTTATGAAATTGAGCTCATTTCTTTCATTAAGGTCAGTTGTGTTTGAAGTCGCATTCTGTCTAAATCACCTTATAGATGTAGGTGCTAACTGCTATATATATTCAGGATAAAGAATCTTGGGACATGACCACAACCCAAGAGAAGATCGAGGCTGCCGGCAAAAAGAAGGAAGAAGGAAATGCATTCTTTAAAGCCGGTAAATATAAGAAAGCGGTGAAACGATATGAGAAGGTAAAATTCTGCTCGGCTTCTGTTAATGTTTAACTAGTGCAAAGCACGTCAAGTATGACACTAAGTTGCTATCTAATCTCAGGCTGCTAAATATATCGAGTATGATACTAATTTTGAGGAGGAGGAGAAGAAACAAGCAAAGGCATTGAAAATTACCTGCAACCTGAATAATGCAGCCTGCCAGTTGAAACTAAAGGAATACAAACAGGCTGAAAAGCTTTGCACCAAGGTTAGTAGTATGAACAACATTAACATTTTGTTGGTATCGTATATTATAGGTGGAAAAAATGAGTGAGGGTCATATCAGGTTTGGTTTGGGTTTAAGTGGCTTACCCCTTTTCATTTATGTGTAACGAGAAGGATATCATCAGTTAATTGAAATGTTTTACCCTTTTGAGACAAAACACAACTCAAATCAACCCACTTAATTAGTAGATGGTTAACTTGTTACTCTGCAAGTTTTATACTTGTGAACTTGTATTTCACGGTTTTACATGTCTTTACAAACTTGTATAATCTGACGAAACTGTAATCAACACAGGTACTAGAACTTGAGAGTACAAATGTGAAGGCTTTGTACCGTAGGGCTCAAGCTCACATGAATGTAGCTGATCTGGATCTTGCAGAGATAGATATCAAAAAAGCCCTCGAGATTGATCCTGACAACAAGTACTTACCTTTCTACAACTCCGGCTTATATATCTGATTTTGTAATATGTGGTAATAGCAATAGTGCAATACACAACTTACTGATATCCTTCTCTTGGTTTTGTATGATGATCAGGGATGTGAAACTTACATACAAAGTACTGAAGGAGAAGATTAAAGAATACAATAAGAAGGATGCTAAGTTTTACGGAAATATGTTTGCTAAGATGACAAAGTCATCCCCAAATGTGAGTTTTCTCGGTACTTTTCCTAATTTTTTGTTCCCAAGTAGATTCAAAATGCTGTTTGATTTTAATATTTGATTTTTTATTATGTGCAGAAAGCAGCTAAAAATGAAGCAGAACCGATGAGCGTAGACAGCAAGGCCTAATAAAATGATTGTAATGTAATGCATAAGAGTTTTTCTGGTATATTTATGGTCTGGTGCTCTTATCGAGTTGTGTCTGGTTGTAGAATGTTGAGCCTGGGACAGAGTAAACGTTAGTGTGGCAACAGTATTTCGCTCTCTTTGATTTTCTTTTTCTTTTCAGTTAGAATTGAAACTGTTGAAACTAATTGTATTGGCAACCATAATTAAGATGAGAGACTACTGAGACGATTAATGGTTTTTATATCTGGTGTTCATTATGATTTCTTGTTATGGTACAATACCATATGAGGGTGCGCTTGACATATATCTTTTGTGTAAAGTGCGTGTGTTTGTAAAGTTATTCCTGAACACATTTAACCGAAGCAGTTGGTTTGCAAGTGTGTTAACCATTTGCAAAATGGATAGTCAATAACATTTTAGCTTGTCTACTACTCTACCATGAAATTTGGAATCATTATTTTAGCCCTTTCAGCAGGTCCATTTTACAGATGATGTTTTGCCGCAGCATCTGCTTCGGTTAGGTGCATATAGGAATTTCACTTGATGGAGAATTAGACGGCACAAGTCATTTAGTTTACCAGATTCGCACATACAAGATAACAAACGCACAATGTCTCGTGTACTCGCTACTGCTGGGGCCACCAACCAACACCATTGCATTATAGCACTGTCTCACTACTGTTGGTTACCCATAACACTACCATTACAGTAGTATGAAATGAGCTATTGGCGGTGTGCACCTCAAAATGATAGCGTGAGACTATCTTGGTATGCTACATGGTTGTCTGACAGACAGCAAACTTTTTTTTCCGGAACCAAATCTGATCAAGATTATGTTTCTTCTAGCTTTTTTTACATCGACTGATGCTGACTGCATTCAGTGAACTGCTGCTTAATACTGTAGCAAAGATTATTCAATAAATACAGCGAGTTACAATGGTCTTTCTTTCTTAATACTGATTTTTAGTATATATTTGACATGCTGCATTTGCTAAAGATAAAGTTTTATCCTTTTACTTCAATCAAACCATCTTATTCAATCTCCCTTTTCTTGCCTTTTTTAGTATATATACATGCTGCATTTGCTGAAGATAAAGTTTTATCCTTTTACTTCAATCAAACCATCTTATTCAATCTCCCTTTTCTTGCCTTTTTTTAGTATATATTTGACATGCTGCATTTGCTAAAGATAAAGTTTTATCCTTTTACTTCAATCAAACCATCTTATTCAATCTCCCTTTTCTTGCCTCTCAACCTCTTATGACAAAGTGGAGTGTAAACCAAATACCGGATAAAGTTCCTATTACTTCAATCAAACCATCATATTCAATCTCCCTTTTATCGCCTTCTAACCTCTTATGACAAAGTCGAGTGAACCAAATACCGTAAGAGAAGCTGTTATTTTAAACATGTCAACTGTAGACTAGAGATGTAACAATGGTGGGACTTATGCCCTTACGAGTTGCACAACAATTATAATCAACAGGTTAATTCCGATAACTTAGTATGATGGTATGCACGAAATAAGCAGAACATAATGAATTTTGAAAGACATCCTGTATAGGAATCAAGTTGATACCAATTATCGCTGCAAGCCCAAAAGTAGAAAGCAAGGAGATAACAGATATATATATCTATATATAGTTCAATTCATAGAAATATAGACTAAGATCACCGGTGTAGTGGTAATTCTTATTTGATTATCTTCGTACACAGGGGAAATGCATTTTTTCATGGATGTAATAAACCATGAATATGAAAAGAGCGGCTGCCATTGAGACTCCACTAATAAGAAAAAGACCACGCAATCCATTAAAGTTTAGAACTTTCTGTGAAGGCACAGAATCCTTTGATCCAGGGTTAAGCCATTTATTCTCTAGCACTTTTAAAGTACCGTCTTCTCGTAGTTTGACGATCTGTGTCGAGATCAAGTGGACCAAGGGTGAACCTGGCGGGAATGGCTGCATGTTATATAGCTAACGTTACAATGATGAACATTAAGGAGATTATATAAAAGGTCAAACATCAGGAGAATTACGAAGCCAAAACCACCAGTGAAACCTTCAGAGGGGGTCAGAGTGTAGCCAGTTGGATACTTAACAAGGAATTCCTTAATGTAGGGAATTTCTGCAACAAGTGCATCAATGCCACCTTTCTTACTCCCGCGTGCCAAATCTTCAGCATAATTTTCCACTGCAGCATTTAGTCTCATCATGTTGTCCTTATTGAAGTTCCTAACAAGGACTCCCTCTATAGAGGAATCATAACTGTATCCAATTGAACCTCTCTTTGACGCTAACTGAATTTGCTCAACAGTTAATAGTGAACTTAATGTTGCAGTGTAGCTTGAAACTAGCACAAGCACTACGAACAACCACACCGTGACAACAAATCTTGACAAATTACTTTGCAGCCTCTGCCCTGTAATAATTGGATTATAGTATGTTTGACACATAAAAAAAGGTGAAATTTGTAATTCGGAGAGCTTACTATGAGCATAAACAATGGTTGAAAAGGCAAACCAGATGGTTGTTCCGATTTGTTCGACTGGTGAACCTTGAAATTCTTCGTTCGATCGATGTTCAAGAATCCAAATGACAAATACCAGTAAAATAAAGAAGCAACCAGATACAACCCACAGATCTGAACTAAGTGGTTTCATAAAGATCCACATGCCTGTATCAGCATTTCTTGATAGTATTCCAAGGCCAAGATCGGTAAATGGCAGTGTGAAGTCAACATATTTAGATCTGCTGTGATTGTTATATCTCCAACACCAGAATCAAATACCTGACACGGAAACTTATAACGTGTTAGAATATATTGATTTACCAAGAAATATTTTACATGATTCTAGATCAGGAAATATGCATACTCCAGCATGGACTTGAGCTATAAGATGGTCGTAATATCCTCTTCCAGCAGGTATATTCTTAGCTGATCTAATGCATAGAAAGAGGCTAGGAGCACATCTACACAATACCCTGATACAACTGGTTTGTTAGTATGAGCATCTGTTTGCACTTGAAATAGTCCCCCTATTGATCTGTGATTAACTGGAATGCCAATTCTGAGTTTGGATCTCACTTGTAGCATCCTTTGTGTTGGATTAGTCTGGATACCACCTGGCCACACGATGGCTTCCAGGCCATCATCGAAAAATGAATTCATATTGCCAAAGTTTTTGGTGAAAGCAGCATCCTTTGTCCAAAACCCAACCCTTCGTTCTCCTTTACCTATCACATTTATTATTTCTAGGACTTGTGCACTAACCCTTTGGTTCATAAACTGGAAAGCACCGCCTAAACCATCAAATGAGATTCTTAACATCTGATTTAAAAGTTCTGTCCTCCATTGAGCCGGGCCAGTCATTTTCAAATCTTGTGTCCTCTCAACAGCCATTGCTAATGCTGAAACTGCATCGTATACCGCAATAGCATAAACGTTTATGTCCTTGAGCTCATAGTCCTTTCTCCATTTCGAAATGAATTTGTTAAGATCCCTTGATTGTGGGATATATGATTTTAAGCCCACTACCCCATGCATAGACTCAATGACTGCATTATCCATGAAACCGAATAAGTTCACAGTATTACTTGTGATAATCCATTTGTATCCTGCATCGATCATTCCTAGATTTTTTGCATTTATTAAAACACGGGACGCAAGAGAATGGCAAGTATGCAGGACAAATACTTTTTTTCGCATATTTGATAGCCTGTGAAGCTCTTTATGGACTAGTTCACTGCTAGCAGAGGGTGACATCAGGCTCGTATACGTTACAATAATGTTTTTCTCTTGGAAGGCTTTGGCCATAAATGCAGCCATGTCTCGCGTGTTATCAGTGTCTTCACTGATAATTATGACATTCTTCCATTTAAACAAGTCTGCCATTGCAGCAATGGCTTTAAATTGAATGGTTTCATCTCGTCTAATTTGAAGGAAATATGGATGTTTGTTGGAAGGAGTTGGTGAAAGGGAAAGAATAGGTACTCCAGCTTCATCTCCGAATACCAAGGAGCTTTGCTTCTGTTGTTGACTCTGAACCAATAATTGCTTGCACTTTTGGCTTCTTCAAAAGATCAAGCGCTGAAAGATCATTAAAGTAAATTATATTTCATTCCATATGAATGAAAATAAAACAACGAAAAAGGATTGTAAACCAACCATAAAAGTTGAGGATAAAAGTGTTAGTAAAATGTTAAGGATAAAACATTGCCAAAAGTAGTTAAGTTGTTGACCATAAGGTTATTTTTTTTATTTACCTCGTTCCGACTCGACATTCCGAGCTGAGGATAGCCCGGAGTTGGCGCAGGTGAACCTCCGTGGCCACAAGATTGTTGAACCATATGTTGGCTCAAAGATAAATGGTTATTTTTATTTATTAAAATTATGAAGAGATTAAAATCAAATCTAAATAAAACTCGCCATTTACTCTACAGAGTTTGTAGTAGCTAATACGTTCTAATGGTAAAATGGGTGGGTCGGCCGGTTCGGCCAACGGGTCACACGGTAAATTTAAAATTCAGGTCAAACGGGCACGGATCAAACAGGCCCTCTTTTAAAGAAAGACACCAAATTACTAAAAATATTCTACAAGCAAAAACAGTTTCAAACTTGGCCGAAGGTCACCTCGTGGAAGACAGGATTGAGTACAGTTGATTTGAAACTTTAACCAAAAACAGCTAATAACAGAACAGTTCTATGAAAACACAAACATTTGTAGAATAATTTTTATAACATATTTTGAAATTTTTGACTTTAGCGCAGAGTGTTTACCAGCAGATAGAGCATGCAATGGTTCTCCATGAGTATCCCTGTTGTGAATAACTATCCTTGTTGTGTAGTTACTGTTTAGCGTGTAAAAGTCAGATACTGCCATTGTAATGCAGCTATGAACAGTCTTTCCAAGCCATGATCCCATATCTAGAATCACTCCAACCGGGATCTCGTTATATAGGCTGGAACTTGTGCATTTGAACGCATCTCGAAGCAAAGTGTCATTAACACTAAGAACAAAAGATCCCTTCTCTTCCCGCTACTGACATCCATTAGTAAATAGTAAAAAAAGAAGATACTCTTATTGCTGCAACCTGCAGGAACGTATATATATCCTTATGGTATAAGATACACCCCTACAAAGCCATCCTTATGCTAGCTTATCTGCTTCTGCCGTTACAAGCGTTCACACGTGTCAACCCTTTTTTTTGTTTGTTACTTCTCTATCCAATATATTTTGGTTGATACTGTTGTTAGATTTTCACTCAATGTACACATTTATATGTGCCGCTTTTATGCCATAAACCTTATTTTAGTGGTGACACACCCATAGTGCTTGTATTATTGGGATACTTTACATCCCAATTGATAACTTGTCCACTATGCTATGTTTCATAATACGTACTTTATAATGTCATGAAGATGACAACGCAAAAAAGAAAAAGATAAAGCGGTCACATATAAGCTTGATGAGTTACCCCTCTATTATCAGTTGGTCTTGGAGTGCAAATCCATATGAGCTTCGGCCATGTGACCAGTTGCGATCCTAACAGTAGTTGCGATCAAATCATGGCTAAACTAATTAACTAACCCTAGTGGTAGCACATCCACACCTTTGTTTTGTTCTTTCTTAATTTGGTTTTTCCATGTAAGTCGAGGTGCTAACTGAATACTGTAAAAGAAGCTGTTTATTTTCACATTCCATGACTTTCAATCAACATTCAAGATCGAATGACCAAAACAAATACAAATTATGGTATCGGAAGCACTTACAAGTTACACAGCAACAGATACATTTAACAGTTGAATGTCCATACCTAGTATTCCACACACAAACAAGCAGAAGATAAAAATTAAGTTGAACTTCGGTTGAATCTTCCATCAAATGTGGTAAAACGATCTATGCGATTAAACTTGATACTATCTGTGCCCCAATATAGAAAGGATGCTAGGAGATAACATATATATACAGTTCAATTAATAGTAAGATAGACTAGATCACGTACTGGTATAGCGTGGTATTATTCTCATTTGATCATCCTCTTTCAACTACATTTGCAGCTTTAATCATGAGTAAATTTATGATGAATGCTAGCTTTCCTTCAGCCAGCATTGCATAGGTGAAATGCAATTTCTTATGGATGCAATAAAGCATGAATAGGAAAAGAGTAGCTGCCATTGAGGCTCCACTAATTAGAAATAAACCACACAACCCTTTAAAGTTTAGAACTTTCGGTGAAGGTGAAAAATCGTTTGATTGTGGGTTAAGCCACTTATCCTCCAACGCTTTTAAAGTCCCATCTTCTCGTAGTTTGGCAATCTGTCTGGAGATCTTAGGGACCAAGGGTGAACCTAGAGGGAACGCCCGCAAATTATAGCTAGCTTTAGTATGAAAGACAGTTAGCAAATTTCACATAAGCATGGTGCATAGGTTACTCACGAATCCAAAACCATTAGTGATATCTTCAGAAACGGCCATGGAGTAACCAGATGGATAACGTGCAAGGAATTCCTTAATGTAAGGAATTTCCGCAACAATTGCATCAACACCACCTTTCTTACTCCCACGTGACAAAGCATCAGCATATGCTTCTAATGTATAATATGGCTTTAACCTTGTGTCTTCAAAATTCAAGTTCCTAACAAGGGCTCCCTGTACAGGGGAACCATACTGGTAGCCAATTGACCCTCTTTTTGATGCCAACTGAATTTGTTCCACAGTTAATAGCGAACTTAATGTTGCAGTGTAGCTTGAAACAAGCACAAGCACTACGAACAACCACACCGTGACCACAAATCTTGACAAATTACCCTGCAGATTCTGTCCTGTCATAATTGCATTGTAATATGACTCATTTGAAAGGTGAATTTTGTCGTATTAATTGTGAAAAAGAAAAATGGGAGCTTACTATGAGCATAAACAATGGTTGAAAAGGCAAACCAGAATTCCGTTCCGATTTGTTGAACTGGTGAACCTTGAAATTCTTCATTTGTTTGATGTTCAAGCATCCAAATGATAAATCCCAGTAAAATAAAGAAACAAGCAGATACAATCCAAAGATCCGAACTAAGTGGTTTCATAAAGATCCACATGCTTGTATCAGCATTTTTTGATAGTATTCCAAGGCCAATATCAGTAAATGGCAGTGTGAAGTCAGCATAAAGAGTTCTGTTAGCAGTGATTGTTATATCTCCAACAGCAGCATCAAATTCCTGATGCAAATATAATACAATACAACAGTTTACAATGAGTTAAACTATATGATTACAAAAAAAAAAGAAAAAAAAAAAACCAGGATAGGAAAAACATGCATACCCCAGCATGGATTCGTTCTATAAGGTCGTTGTAATTTACTTTTCCAGATTCAGATTCATTCGTAAATGGAATGAACTCAAACTGTACATGCTGATTTAATGCATTGAAAGAGGCTAGGAACACATCTATACAATACCCTGAGACCACTGTTTTTTTAGTTTGAGCATCAGTTTTCACTTGAAAAAGTCTCCCTGATCGGAATTGCACTGGAATGCCAATTCTGAGTCTGCTACTCATTTGTAGCATCCTATGCGTCCGGTTAGTCCTGATACCTCCTGGCCATACAATGTCTTCTAGGCCATCATCAGAATATGAATTTATCTTACCAATCTTTTTGGTGAAGGTGGCATCCGATGTCCAAAGCCCAACTCTTTGTTCTCCTTTACCTATCACATTTGATCTTTCTAGGACTTGTGCACTAACCCTCCCATTCATAAACTGGAAAGCACCACTTAAACCATGAAATGAGATTCTTAACATCTGATTTCGAAGTTCTGTACCCCAGTGAGTTGAAGTCTTTTCTAAATGCTTTGAGTTCAGTCTAAGAGCTTGTGTCCTCTCAAAAGCAATTGCTAGTGCTGATACTGCATCGTATGCCCAAATAGCGTAAGCACTTATGTACGTGAGCTCATAGTCCTCTCTCCATCTAGAGAGGAAATTTTGAAGATCCCTTGATTGCGGAATATACTATTTAAAACCCACCGCCCCTTGCCTAGACTCAATGACTTCACCATCCATGAAATTTAGAAAGTTCATAATCTTACTGGTGATAATCCATTTGTATCCTGCGTTCATCATCCCAAGATGCTTTGCGTTCAGGAAAAGTTGGGATGCAAGAGAAGGCGAAACATGAACGACAAAGAATTTTGTGTGCATAGTTGTAAGCTTGTGAAGCTCATTTGTAGACTAGTTCACTGCTAGCAGAAGTCGAAATTAGGCTACTATATGTTACAAATATGCTCCTTTCTTGGAAGGCATTTTCCATAAATTTGGCAATATCTCGTCCATTATTAGTGTCCTCACAGATAACGATGACATTTTTCCATCCAAAGGATTCCACTCCTGCAGAAATGCCTTTGAAGTGAGTAGTTTCATCTTCTGTAATATGAAAAAAATAAGGATGCTCGTTGGAAGATGGAGCTGGTGAAAATGAAAGGATAGGTACTCTAGCTTCGTCTCCCAATACCGCAAGAAACTTTGCTTCGGCAGTTGACTCTAAACCTATGATTGCTTGCACTTTGGGTTTCGCCAGAAGAGCAAGAGCTGAATGATTAAACTAAATTAGATATTGCTACATATGAATGGATTGAAACAAACAAAAAAAAAATTGTAAACGAAATATCATCTATCTAATGTCTATATGATATGAAATATACTTTTCACATGGTACAACTATTTTTTGCAAGATTTGAGACATTCTTGCTGAAAGAGACAATTCATATCATCAGCATTCGCTTGAATGATATCTTTCTTTTTATATCTAAGATAGTAAATACCATTTTATTTCTTCTTTGACGACGAACCTAAACTGAGAATAGTTAAATAATAAGCAACGAGCCGTTCTAAGAAAAAAAAATAATAAGCGACGACTCTTAGTTTTAAACATCTATTTTATTCAAGTGCAGATCAAATATAGTTACCTGCTTTTCGGATTAGATATAGAAGCAACAACTCTTAGTTAAATATAGCAACGACTCTTAGTTAAATAAGCTGATGCGAAACAATAAGCTTCATATTCTTACCTGCTTTTCTGATTAGAGATTAAGGGGATGTTTGGGATTGCTTTTTTTAGGCTATAAGTTCATAGTTATAAGTTGATTAAACATAATGTACTCCTGGAAATGGTGTTTGGATTTGCTTATTTTGAAAATTTGCTAGAATCTTTGAAAAAGTAAATGTGGATCAATTGTCGTGAGCAAGTTCAATGCTAAAACCAAGTTTTTGAAATAGTTGCTAACGATGAGATTGCAATGAGTAAAGAAGAGATATGCGAAAAGTTTTGCTAAGCTCAAATAATCATATAAGCAGGCTAAATAAGCTCATCCAAACACCCCTGTATATGCTTATAAGTTTGAAAATAAGCTAAAAAAATGGGATTTTATATACAACTGTGTATAAGCGGAGATCACATACAAAAATAAGCTTAAACAAACACCCCCTAGCTAGATGTGTCTAAATTAGTATTTGTTACATTTTAAAATTTGTAAATGACTAATATATGAGTTGCGGTTGTACTTATTACTGGACTCGCCTTTGCAACGTTTGGGGAGGAACACAATAATAACTTCGTTAGAAGACTAAGTGGCTTTATCTAAGCTTGAATTACCAACGTAAGCAAATTAGAGTTATTTCTGAATAATAAGTTTGTTATTTGAAGTGGCTGAATTGACTTACTGATTTAACACTACGTCGTTTTGTAGAGTCGCTTATTGGAAAGAAAATCCACGAGTTAAAAAGCAAGGATGAGGCAATTGCTCATAAAGAGAAGGCAATTGCAGAGAAAGAGCAGACCATTAAAGAAAAAGCACATGGCATTACATCTTTGCGAAGTGAAATAGCTTCGCTTGAGGTGATGTGTGTAACGTTTTGTATCATCCAATCGAGTTTAGTACAGAAGTAAATGTAGTATGTTCGTATATTAAGCAAGCTTCGATTGTTCTTGTTTGATAGGATAAAGGGTCCTTAGATGCTAATGAAGAGACCAGAAAAGCTCATACACGTGCTCATGCGTTGGAGAAGCAGGTTTGAATGAGACGACCTGATGCGGCCCTTGAGAACAATATATTTATAGGTGGCTTAACACCTGATGTTACTGATAATTGATAATCTGTTGCTGGAGACTTTCAGGACCCAATATCCGCCTGTTAGAGGAGCTAAAGCCGTGACAGATTCTAATACGGCTCGGTCAAAGTGATATGGGTTTGTTCGTAGATATCTATGTGATTCTCTTATTAATAGTACTGCCTTTGTAATAGACAGTGGCAAGGCAGACTGCAAAGCCATCAGCAGCACCAGACTGCAATGGTGTTAGCAGCAACAAGGTTGCAACGACATCAACAATATTATGGCCGGAAGGTATGTTAGGATAATGAATCCTTTTTTCAACTATTCTGTAACTATTGAAAGTGATATGGCTGCAATGTGTGTAATGGCACACCCAATTTATTCCCAAAAACGCCATCGAAGGACAAGGAAGTATTGACTTTCTATATCATAAAAACTTAATATTCGTTATCTAAATCTGAAAAGACACAACATTTTGGCTCTTTTTAAGCTATACACCGTTTTATCGATTCTTTGTCCATTTGTTAAATTTTTCGTTATGTGGCATCTTTTAGGTATGTTGCATGGTGATGAGGATTAGCCTTGATTGCAACTCATGTTGCAGAAAAATGTGAAGAAACATTTCAAACATGATGGGTAAAAGTTACTCTTATAAGCTAAATGTATATATTTTTGAAACTGTGTTTTTTTCCTGTTTATACTAGTACACCAGGTAACATAGTGATAATAATTAGGCGACATGTTGAACCTGCAGTCTGCCATTTAGCACAACATGGTAAGTCTTCATTGTGCATTTTGTACTTCTAGAAAATAATATGCTTGACAATTGTGTAAGTCTCAAACACCCCGTTGTGACTTAAGTATAATGAGATTGACTAATGGAAAACCTCACTTATGCAGTTAAGATTTTATATGATAAGTGCATTACGTAAACCTTCACGTAGATGTTGTAGTTATTTTAATGAAAAGTGAGGATTATGATGTTTTTCTGCAACTGTTTTGATAAATCTGGCTTAATAGGAAATGAGTCAGACTATACTCGGAATACATCATGCTAGAGCAGCGGGTACATTAGTTATTTACATAGTTGTTTAACTAGACATAAAAACCCAACATGTCCTAATCCATTTATTTCTTAAACCAAATATAAGTTTTTTTGTATCCGGACACCATTTGACCGACTCATTATGCCATCTGACTTTTGTGCAAATGACTTTGTTAGGCTAAACGTAGTGGTGACCGCAGAGGACACCGTCACGTCAGCGTCAACTCAGCTTTCTCTCTCCTAGACCACACAGTGACCAAACACCCGTAGTGGTGACCGCACAGGCGACCGAACAAATTTAAAAAAAAAAACATTACATTAATAATTAAACATTACAAACTAAAATACGGAAATAAAAATACACGGAAGAAAAGACGGAAAAAAAATTACGGAAGATAAAAAATTACAGTAAATTAGTTTGCATTTGTTCGATGCCAAATGTGTTCCACTAGATCGGCTTTAAGATTAAGATGAGTTTCTTCGTCGTGTATTTCTCTGATAACTCGTAGCCTATCTTGTGCCGATCTTACGGGATCATCTTCACGATGTTGTTCCTCCGGATAAAAGTCGGGAGAGATTGCCTTTCCTTTTTCTTTGCGAATCATATTATGTAATATGATGCAAGTGTACATCAAATGCGTAATCCTTTTAAGACTCCTAGACCGTGCAGGAGTTCTTACGATAGCCCATTTTTTCTTTAGCACGCCAAACGCTCGTTCCACATCTTTTCTTGCTGCTTCATGCGCTTGCTTATATCTTATTCGCTTCACATCATTTGACCCTGGCTGCGAAATAGACTTCATAAGCACAACCCATTCTGGATATATCCCGTCAGTAAGATAATATCTCCATTTGAGACATATTGTTTGTAGTGTGTGTTTTTGATAAAAAGTGTATATGTGTGTGAAAATAGGAAAGAAGATGTTGAGTTTTATAGAAAATAAAGGGATAAAATTTTTTTTATATAGAAAACGGCTTCATTTACTCGGTTTTCTACACGACCCAAACAATTGCACAGGTTGGGGGGGGGGGGGGGTGGTGGTGGGGTTTTGATAGTCACCTTTCTTATAAAACGTTTTTGGTTTATCGTCATGTTTTTTTTTGTATATATGTGGCGTTTATTTAAGAGTGTGTTTCGAGGAGGAAATATTAGTGGAAGTTTTTCCATTTGTTCCAGAGGTAGGGGGTGGAAGGGATACTACATTGTAGAGCGGGGGGGGACTAGTCTAGTTCGGTCGAGGTAATGGGACGACCGACCTTAGTTGCTTCCACATAGGACGACCGACCGAAGGTCGACCTTACCATTACATTCAGTCTAACATTATCATATTGATAGGATGTGGTAAATCACAATGAGTCATGGTGGCCTACTCGAGCTTGATCTTTGGTTCGTTCATCTCCATGGTGCTGTCGGGGAATTCACAGTGGGTCATTTCTGAACCAAATGTTGCTGACACTTCTCTGAATCAGAATAGCACGAAGACCCAGTTGCATCCCAACACGGAGAAGTAGGAAATTCATTTTTGTCATTCTAAGTTTCTTTATGTATATAGTGCCACTCATATGTTAGACCAAACTAGATTAGATGGACCGGTCCAATTATATAGATGGGCCTTATCCGTTAGGTTATGTGTTAGTTGCTTAACCTCTAAGCCATGACATTAGTATAAATACATATAAAATCTAATGTACAAATCACAATTACAATTACAATAATATATACCCATTTGAGGTTTTATATGGTATTAGAGTCAAAACACTAAACAACCCTTTTTTTTCTGGCACAATTTTGGCCACTTTTCAGCCACCACAGTCGTTCACCGGAATTTATAAAATCCGGCCATGTTTTTTGCCTTTTTCGGCCAAACGACATAGACTTACGATAAACCAAAAACACCACAGTGATCCTCATATTATTCCGAACAAAACCTCCCAATTAATTTTGGTTTTCCGATCACCTCACCGCCGTCGTCAGAAACCCTAAAAAAATAAAAGAATATTACTATAGCTATGATTTCAGCTTTCACCACAGTCGATAAAACGGCTCACAACTCTCGTAAGTTCGCTTTTACCCTTTCACCCACAAATTATGGTTATTGGAAAACTATGATTGAATCATTCCTCATCACAAACAATTTGATGGGTTATGTGGATGGTTCAATACTGTGTTCATGTCAAAACCTTATTCGAGATAGTATCGATGGTGTCATGTTGTCAAAGGAAAACCCTAATTATCCAATTTGGGTCTCCAACTATGTCCACGTCCGTATGCTAATTATCTCTACAATCTCAGAAGCTTCTTTTCGTCATGTTCAAGGTACAACTTCTCATGATCTTTGGTTGTCCCTTGAAAAGGCGTATGCACCTCATTGGAATACACTCTCAAAACACAACTTTTGAGAATAAAGATGCCGTGATTCCCCCCCCCCCCCCCCCCCCCCCCCCCCCCCCCCCGCACCCCCCCACCCCCCCACCCCCCCCCCCCCCCCCCCCCCCCCACCCCCCCTCCCCCCCCCCCACTCCCGTGAAACTTTTGATGCTTATCTAAATCGTGCTCAAGAATATGCTGATGCACTCTCCGCCATCGGTGAACCTGTAAAGGATAAAGATCTCATCATGCTTGCTGTCTCAGGTCTTCGTGAAGAATATAACGTTCTTAAAACTACAATCACTGCCCGTCAAATTTCAACTGCATTTAGAGAGCTTCATGCACTCCTTAGTGATCATGATTATATGCTTAGAAAAACTCGTTCACCTGCTCTGTCTATCACTTCATCTTTTGCTGCAAACTACGCAGTGGGCTCACAAAGCATGCCAGAAGCTCGTCAAGCTCAACTTTTAGAGTTGGCTGCTCAATTGAGTGCTCTTGGATTCCAAGTGTCACCCATTGCACCATCTGGTCCACAAGCCTTTTATGGTGCTCGCCCATTAAACAACAACATGAGTAACAATAACAACAACCATGGCAATCGCAACAACTCTCGTGGTAACAACAACAACCGAGGTCGTGATAATGGTCATCAGATTGATTGGGCATCCACCCAAAACACAGTGTATGACACATGACAAATAGTTGTTGGTATTGTCACGATTCATATATAAATTCCCTTATCGTGACCCTTTTTATCTATTCGCTCACTGCGGCCATCGCTAACTTTGCAATACCCGTGCTCGCAATCTCTAATGCTCTACAATAAATTGGCATTCAGACACCGGAGCAAATAGTCATGTGACACCTGATTTGGAAGCGATGGACAATTAAGAGGCATATTATGGTGACGACGCACTTCATGTTGGAAATGGTAAGGGTCTTCCTATTCTTCATATTGGTTCATCTAAAGTTTACTTACCACAAAAAAACATTTTCTCTTAAAAACATTCTTCATGTATCAGAAATATCCCACAATCTCCTTTTTGTTCAAAATTTTTGTAATGATCATGATGTCTTTTTTGAATTTCACACTTCCTATTTTGTTGTGAAGGACGAGTCTACACACACCACTCTTCTCACCAGCCCCAGTAAACACAGTCTTTACACCATCAATCTTCCTCGAATTAAGTCGATCAATAAAGTATCTTTTTCGGCTCTACGAGCTTCCCCAACCATTTGGCATAGATGGCTCGGACATCCTCATCAACGTCTTTTGCGTTCTATGCTTTCTAATTTTTCTCTTCCTGTTACAAATAAAACTTTTAAAGTTTCTGTAATTCTTGTCCGTTGGGAAAATCTTTAAAACTACCTTTATTTGGATCTGAATTTCGAAGTAAAATTTTTCTAAACTTGGTTTATTGTGATGTTTGAGGTCCCACACCTTTGTTATCTTTTGAAGGTCCTAGATATTTTATGTTGTTTGTTGATCATCATTCTTGTTACATGTGGATATATCATTTAGCTCAAAAATCTGATGTGTATTCCACTTTTAAATCATTTGTGTAAATGGTTAAACGTCAATTCACCACAAAATTAAAGAATGTTCAAACCGATTGGGGTGGTGAGTTTTGCAATTTAGCTTCATTTTTCTCTTCGCTAGGAATTATTCATCGACGATCTTGTCCTCATACAAGTGAGCAAAACGGCTTTGTTGAACGTCGCAATCGCCACATTATGGAGACCGGTCATACTATTCTTGCTCAAGCATATGTTCCTCAACGTTTTTGGCATTATTCTTTTGATACTGCTGTTTACCTAATAAATCGCATGCCCTCTCGCACATTGACAAACACGTCACCTTTTGAACATATATTTAAACGATCTCCCGACTACTCTTTTTTCGTGTCTTTGGGTGCCTATGTTTTCCCGTCTTTGTCCGTATAATCGTCACAAAATGGATTTTTGTTCTACTCCATGTGTCTTTCTTGGCTATAGCCCCTCCCATCTTTGATATCGTTGTCTTGATATCTCAACTGAGCGTCTTTATATTGCTCGACATGTTAGTTTTAATGAAGCAAGATTCCCCTTCGATATCCTTAAAACAACTTCCACACCCTCTTCGGAAACATCTCCCTATTACTCCTCGGAATCACCTTATATAATTCCTACTACTGACCATCTAAATCCATCTTCATTGCGTTCTCCGATTTCATCTCCATCATCAGTTTCACATTTGATTCCAACTTCTTAAACTTCTCCCGAGTCTTCTAATGGTCAACCATCTCCCGTATCGACTACATCGATACCAAGACCACCACCACCACCGCCTCCCATCACTCGGCAATGTCCTACAAATCTTCATTAAAATCCCAAACAACGAGTTCCCTACAATCCTTTCGCAAATCATATTACCGTCCTCCCTACTACCATCACTGAACAAACCTCTTTTACCGTTGCCAATAACTCTCCGGAGTGGCGTAAAGCTATGAAAGATGAGTATGATGCTCTCATAAAAATAGAATATGGTCTTTAGTACCTCATGCTTCTAATACCAATATTGTTGATGGTAAGTGGGCATACAGTTCAAAACGAGACAAGAATGGTGCTATCACTCGTTACAATGCAAGATTTGTTACCAAAGGTTTTCGGCAACAACCAGGTATTGATTTTCATGATACATTTAGCCCGGTTGTCAAGTTGACAACTATTCGAGCTGTTTTATCACTTGCAGTTACTAACAACTGGGCACTACGCTAGTTAGATGTTCAGAATACATTTCTTTATGGAAATCTTAAGGAGCATGTTTATATGAAACAACCTCCGGCTTTAGTGATCCACAATGACCAAATCATGTATGTTTGCTTCATAAGTCTCTTTACGGCTTAAAGCAGGCCCCACGTGCTTGGTTTGAGCGCATCTCAAAGGCTTTCTTCGGTCTCGGTTTCAAAGGCTCCAAAACGGATCCATCTTTGTTTATTTATTCGTGTGGACACACGCTTTTGTACATTTTGGTATATGTGGATGACATCATTGTTATAGGTAATAATAAGGGCACTATCGACAATATAATTTGTCAACTTGGATCCGCTTTTGCATTAAAAGATCTTGGGCCACTTAACTACTTCTCGGGTATTGAAATTGTTTCGCATGTGTCCGACATTCTCCTATCTCAAAAGAAGTATATATTGGAGCTATTACAAAGTGTTGGTCTTTCTAATTGAAATCTTGTATCTTCTCCCATGGTTACCTCGAGCTCACTCAGTTTAGATGACATTATCGCTTTCTCTAATCCAGTAAAATATTGACAAGTAGTGGGTTCTTTACAATATTTTACCCTATCTTGACATGACATAACTTTTGCTATTAACAAGGTATGTCAATATATGCATGCTTTGACCGAGAATCATTGGTCTGTAGTTAAACGGATTTTACGTTATCTTCATGGTACGGTTGAACATGGTATGCTCATGTGTCATTCTTCTGGTTCTACCCTTCAAGCTTTTACTGACATGCCATGGAAAGGTAATCCTAATACTTCTCTTGAA
Source organism: Tanacetum coccineum (assembly GCA_026074375.1). Classification (NCBI taxonomy): domain Eukaryota; kingdom Viridiplantae; phylum Streptophyta; class Magnoliopsida; order Asterales; family Asteraceae; genus Tanacetum; species Tanacetum coccineum. Next base: position 27,746 of record BQNB010051076.1, read on the forward strand.
GCTTTCTCAGATGATGACTGGGATGGAGATTCAGATGATTGGTCTGCAGTTAAACGGATTTTACGTTATCTTCATGGTACGGTTAAACATGGTATGCTCATACGTCGTTCTTCTGGTTCTACCCTTCAAGCTTTTACTGACATGCTATGGAAAGGTAATCATGATACTTCTCTTGAAGCTTTCTCAGATGCTGACTGGGCTGGACATTCAGATGATCGACGATCCACGAGGGGGGATTTTATATATATCTTGGTTCAAACCTTATATCCTGGACTGCTTGTAAATAATGTACGGTTTCACGTTCTTCTGCAGAAGCTGAATACAAAGCTCTTGCTGACACTGTTGCTGAGTTCACATGGCTTCAAGCTCTTCTTAATGAGCTTGGTATCCGTTCATCTTCAACTCTGATACTATGGTGTGACAATCTTGGTGAAACATACTTGTCAGCTAACCCTATCTTTCGTGCGCGTACAAAACACGTGGAAATAGACTATCACCTTGTTCGGGAAAAGGTTGCTCAAGGAGATCTTCGAGTTTAACATATATCTACACATGATCAAATTGCAGATATCTTTACAATGCTATTACCAACTCCTCGATTCCTCTTTCTAAGATCTAAGCTGCAGGTTGTTGCCCGTCCTTAGCTTGCGGGGGCGTATTAGGCCAAACTAGATTAGATGGGCCGGTCCATTTATATAGATGGGTCGTACACGTTAGGTTATGTGTGAGTTGCTTAATCTCTAAGCCATGACATTAGCATAAATACATATACAATCTAATGTACAAATCACAATTACAATTACAATAATATATACCTTTTGAGGTTTTATATCATATGTTAGTATATATAGAGGTCTTTATGGTGTACTGGTGGTTGCTTTGCCCTTAATTTTTGTGATAGCATTAGACTCTTTAAAAGGGAGAAAAATGATGACTATAGTTCTTATGCTTCATCAGTGATAACAAAGTGTCAATGTTTCAGTGTGACCTTAGCTTGCTTTCTCATGTGTAACATTTCATACTTAAGGTCACTATTTATCTCGAGCTTATATTTAATTTTTAAAATTTTATAGAATTTACTTTTATTATTTTAGTCGGTTTTTAGTAAAATCGTCGTTTTAATTATTCGCGAATCATGCTTTTAATATTTATTCGTTTTAGCGTTCGAGAAATCAATAATTTCATATTTTAGCTTCGAAAGCTTGATTATTTTATTTTAGTATTTTTTGATTTTTATTAGTGTTTGGCCGAAATATCGTCAAAAATTGTAATTTTACATAGTTCTTTCGTTTGCAACGATAAATTCTACAAATGACTCTCTATAGCATTCCGATTCGCGATCTGTTGGAACAAATGGCTCTTTATGTTCATTTTCTCTGAATAATTCTATGTTTGTTCGAACATTCGTTATACTTGCTAAGATCTATCGCTTTATAAACAATCCTGATGTCATCTTATAAACCATTTTACTGTTAGCTCATAAACTATTTTACTGGTTTTCTATAAACTAAATTGCATTCACTTTATGAACTATTTTATCATATTATAAAACCATTTAATACCATTATATATACATAACACTAGTTTGACGAAAACGAGCATTGCATCGTTAGTCCTCAATTATACATAGCCTGATCACCCATGTATAATTCAGGAAGGACCATGCCATGCCGAGAGTAGTCGCCAAAATTTCTATCAAAATCAATTTTTTATTTATATTCCCAAAAAATGAACATTTCATGCATTAACTATTATTTATTATGTATTCGGTTGCTATCCTACTTAATTGTTTTATTGAACCCTTCGAACACGTTAACAAGCTATACAACTTAAACTACCTCGGGAACTCAGTAGAATCTATATCACCTTTCGCGTCTTGAACCCGAGGAGACATTACCTCATTAAACCTTGTCTTTCCACTAGATGCTTTTTGACTAGTCATCAAGCTATAAATTATCGAGGATCCTGTAAAGATCATGGACCATAAGGTCAAACAACTAAATCGAGGTCGTATCCTCATCTTTTCGCAAGTAAACCGACGGTGAGCAAGACGAATCGAGCACCGGGACGACGCTCCTCTAAGGAGAGGAGGATGTAACATTTCGTACTTAAGGTCACTATTTATCCCGAGCTTATATTTAATTTTTAAAATTTTATAGAATTTACTTTTATTATTTTAGTCGGTTTTTAGTAAAATCGTCATTTTAATTATTGACGAATCATGCTTTTAATATTTATTCGTTTTAGTGTTCGAGAAATCAATAATTTCATATTTTAGCTTCGAAAGCTTGATTATTTTATTTTAGTATGGGAGGGCCGGTCATAAGCTTAAACAAACGTCCCCCTTATATTATATATATATATATATATATATATATAATCCGGATCGATTGAGAAGGTTTTTATTTTGAGAAGATTGAGAAGGTTTTCATAAACGATAGATTTCTAACTTTGATTCACGTTTTTCAAGCGTAAAACTCATTTTAATGTGATTATAATTCAAAATGTGTAAAAGAAAATTCGAATCAATGTTAAAAATCTCTTGATTTTGCAATATATGTAAAATACTGAATCATCTGTACAAATTTAATGAACCATCATCATAACTCGATTTTAATAATGATTTGTGAATCAAATTTGTGATTTATAGATTCGATTCACTATTAAATGATGTTTACTTGTGAATCAAATCAAAAAACATGAATCAATTTGCTCAAACGAAGATTTCTCAATCTTCTCAAAATAAAAACCTTCTCAATGGAACCAGAGCATATATATATATATATATACATAAATATTGGAAAATAATAATACTAGAATAAATCCCCTATATATAGTTGTGATCTCACTCAAATCCCTTCATAAAACACACACACAAACGCAGACATAAAGACACCAAAACGACTCTTTTCTTTCCCATCTCTACTGTTCGTCGTCTGCTTCTCCAAATCCACCAAAAACTTCCATCAAAATCCTTATAAACACTTCCTTTTATCCAAAATCAACCATAAATCAAACCCTAACTATTTCTTAATAATATTAAACCACCATGCATCAAGATTCATAAATTTTTTATTTTCTTGATTTTGATTTTTAGGGTTTTTAATTAAATTGGGTACAATTGAGGCATCAAGGGTTTTAGTATAGTTGCTATTACAAGATTTGATTGAATAAAAATTAGGATTTTGATTAATTAAGGGTGTGTTTGGAATCGGCTGACAAGAGGAAAGCACAATGGGTTTTTGTTTGATCATTGCTATCCATTCTATTATATTTGTAAGTGTGTTTTGAACCTTTTTATATTGATTAATTTCTATACTTATGCATGTGTTTGGTTTTTATATTTTATGCACATGCATGATCTTGATTGATTATCTAAATCATATTAGGTTTTGATGTATGAGATATGTAAAAAGGATTAGAATGGCATTGCATGGTGTTAGATGTTGTTAAAAATGATGTTTGGATTAGAATTATACAAGTTTTTAGGACTGTTTTTGCATTAGTAGTAAAACAGCTTATTTAAGAAATATTTTTGGCTTAAGGGCTGGGATTTTATGACTTGGTTGGGTAGAGCAACATACAAGGTGTATGTGGTGCTTCGGATGGAGCGGTAACTCATCCGGACGACCAAGTTATGCCCAATTTAGTGAAACTAGTCCAAATGGGTGACCTGCATATAGTTTATGTTTTAATGAGGAAATTTTGGCTTAAAGTCTACTGGTTATTTACATAAATGAATAGGTTAATATTTTAGGTCCTAGTGGCGAGTTGGATGGAACACCAACTCTTCTGGATGGTCGAGATACGACCAAAACCGTGGAAACATACTTAGTGAGTACCCATAATTTGGAATGCAGATAGTTAGGCTTGTAATGAATTTTATTTGACTTATAGGCTACTGGTGTTTTAGATGGGGTAAGGGTAAAACATATGAGGACCATGTGGTTCATTGGATAGAATTTTAACTCCTCCGGATGAGTGAGTTATGGCCGTTTTACAAAAACTAGTCAAGTCTGGACCATTGTTTGGATAAGGATTTTAACTCTAGATTTTTACATTAAAATGTTAGAATAAAAAGCATATCCCTGTAGTAGACACATAGACATAACACCTCCATTTTGCCTCACTCAAATTTCTATCATATATTAGGATTTATGGCCTTTTTCGTAAAGGGTTTCAGTAAATTGGATAATTCTGGTTTGATAGTCAGGTACTAAAGTGTCATTTCCTATGGCTCTGAAATGTTTTAGAGGATGAGCCTTACATTTTTGAAAACTAGACTCAAAGAGCTTTCCAGATGTGAAAGCCTCACACTTAGATCATTTATGGGCTAAGAGTTATGGGTCCATGAAGTTGGGTTAAATCCAGAATCTGAAATTTTACGTCTTGTCTTCAAATCTAAAACATATAGATATACATTGGTTAAACGTGAATTAAGAGATGAAACTTAGAGGGTGTTTTATTGTATATAATCTCAGATTATACATCAATATTAGGAACAAGGACACTTTGATTAAGTCATAATGAAATGATATGAAAATCTTGGAAACATATCTCGTGATCATGTGATTTATTTTTACGTATTGATTTCGTTATCATACTAAGTCGTGTCACGTCTTCTAGGTGGTACTTAGAAGTACTTCTCGCTCGTCTGAAGAATCATCTTATTTATGATCTATTTGCTCTTACGGTGAGTTTATAGCCTCGCTTTTATAATTTTTAAATGTTTTTATAAACCCCGCAAGGGAGATACATGCTAGTTTTACAAAATGAAACACAAATTGTTTTCAGTATGCTGGACCCGAATATGTATCTTGATTGCCTGAGTAGCATTTGCCAAAATATCCCAATTTCGTGAACCGTCAACTACCTATGATGGGTAGCAGCTGTTACAATTAGTAGATCTATGGGCTTGACAACCCGGTTCGGTGTTTGGGGATGCATCCATTGCGAGAACACCCAATGTTCGGACATATTGTATCGAGATGTTAGTAGGTATGAGGCAAAGATACCTAACCTGGGGGCAATATTATTGAATATATCTTAAATGATCTTTATTAGTCGATGGGATCAGTGTCACGAGCTCAATGCAATATTTCCTAATAGCTTGTGTGCACGACAAGCTATACGATGATTATTATTAAACTTGTGTTCTAATCTTTATTCATATAAACTCTATGAATTCACTTAATGTTTTCGTTGACTTTTTAGCATGTTTTATCTCAGGAAATCAAGGATGATGACTTGGCATGGACGAGGAGTATTGCGCAAAAGTTTTCATAAACTTGTCTTGTTCCATTATTCAAAAACTTTATGTTAATGTCTTTTAAAACTTATGTTGTGATGTTTTGTAGTAAAGATCTTGTGGGAGAAAATGTAATACTCTGATCTTTATGAATGGAACAATGTTAATATTTTAAAACGTCTCTTTTGAGTCGTTCTTTATATTCTTATGTGATTGTGCTATGACTTAACACCCAAATTGTTGGTTCCGCTGCGTGTAAATTTGGGGGTGTTAAATCATGTCAACTTATAATGTTTTTCCCATTAGGATTAGCTTGCTTTCTTTTTTTGGGTAGAGGGTTACCCTGGTAAATTTATATTAATCACAAAAAGGTTTAGTACAATGGAATGTGGCTAAGGTACCACATTAACCTCAAGCTTAAGCTTGAACTTCTACTAACGTGTATGTGACATACCACAAACACAAAACATGAGGAATAGAACTAGCTATATGAAAATAACCAATTGTAGTAAAAACCTAGACATAGAAAAAACTTCCAGCAAGCCCTATAAACCCCTTGCGAGCTCCGAACCTCCAATGAAACACCTTCACAGAAAGCAGCTTCAAACATGACAACAAGACAAATCAAACATAAAGCCTAAAATTCGAAGGCATCTTCCAACGTGCAAGTAACTCACGCACCATAACAGTATCCTTGAACCGGAGAGAAAGAATCTTGAGCCTTAGAGTGATCATTATATGATCACGTATATCTTCTAGGGATTTTTTAACCTTCTTAAAAGGCCAGTCATTCCTTTCATTCCAGATAAAACAAGCTGACGCTGCTAAAACTAGCTTACCAAAAATACTCTTAACAGTTCTCTTATGTTGCATAGGCTTAATGTAAGCCATGATATCCGGTAGGACAGGTGGGACAAGCTCCATTCTAGCAAGAGAACGCATTTAGTTCCACACTTTCGCCAAGAAAGGACATTCGAAAAATAAATGTGTATGTGAGTCTTGCTGGGTTTCACATAACGCACACCGAAGCAGGTTTAAGTCGACATCATTTCCAACATCCCATTGCCTCATACAGTCTTGCGTTTTAAGACTATTCCTCACGATCAACCATAGATTAAACGAGTGCCATGGTATAGCATGCGGAAACCATACGATCCTAAACCAATCAACATGAGTACCTCTAGGTCTAATAGCTTCCCATACCTTTACGACACTGAACCTTGAAAGGCCTCCATTAGCATCCCTCTATTGTAAAACATCCTTTGAGTCAACTATATTCGGGACAACCAGCTGCTCCAATTCAGGAGCTTTATCAGTCTATGAACGAGGCCTTTCCCATGTCCCATTGATGATTAAGTCCGCAACATTTGTCATATTGTTAAAGCCCTCCCTAGTTATATCTCTATGGGTTAAAACCCGCGACAAAGGGCTCAAGTGACACAAAGTATCATGCCAAACAGACGTATTAACTCCGTTACCGATCTTAGTCCACACAAAAGGTCTAACAAGATCACTTATGTGTAAAAGTTTAAGCTAGCCCCAACTTAAATTCGAGCGAATAGGAATGTCCCACAAAGACCTTCCTTTTATTTTGTAAAACCCACAAGGACTCCTTATTAGACACAATATTCTAAATATGCGTCAATAGAAGAGCAATATTAAATATGTCAAGGTTACGGAGGCCAAGACCCCCTTCCCACTTAGGAAGGCAAATATCTTCCCACGCAACCTTCGCTTTACCCCTTTTATACTCTCCATTGCACCATAAAAACCCACGGATAAGTTGTTGGATATCGTAAATGATACCCTTTGGAATGAGAAGAACCAAGGCCCAATATACATGCATAGAAGAAATAATGGACTTACTGAGTCAGAGACGACCCACAAACGATAGAGATTTGTTCCTCCAATCCCTAATCCGGTTCTTAGCCTTTTCCACAAGAATTTTGCAATCCTTATTTAGAAGACGTGACGAGATAAAGGGAACACCAAGGTATGTCACTGGGAGGTCACCTTCTGAAAATGGCATGATATTAAAATAAGCCGTGCTTTTAGGGAGGCTTGGGACAAGCCCCGAGGCTAGCTTAAACTCCTCAAGAGATTCTAAGATAACCCGGGCAGAATTCACATCTCCTCTAGCAAAAATGAATAAATCATCCGCAAAACAAACATTTATAATTTCCAATTCCTCACATTGCTTATGGTACCGAAATAAATTCAAATTCCGCACCCTTTTTTTAAGAATAAGAGTCAATACCTCCATTACCATGGTAAATAAGTACGGAGATAAAGGATCGCCTTGTCTCAGACCCCTATTTCCTTTAAAATAACCGTGAGTATTACCATTAATACAAAAGGAAAAAGACGTAGACGAAACACAAGCCATAATCCATCTAATCATAGCATTCGGAAAACCAAAACAACCAAGAATGTTTTCTAAGAAAGCACAATCTACCGTATCATACGCATTTTGGATATCGATCTTGAATGCACATCTAGGAGGACCACGATGATTATGATAGTTATGCATTAGCTCCTGCGTAACAAGAATATTATCCAAAATTCTCCTTCTGGGAATAAAAGCGGATTGATTATCACTAACCACATCTTTAATACCCTCAATAACACGATTCGCGAGGATTTTACTAATACACTTGTAGATAACATTGCAACAAGATATATGACGATAATCATTAACTTTTAAAGGAGTGGATACCTTGGGAATAAGAGCTAGAAACGTATGATTTATCTCCTTGAGCAAACAACCATTGTTAAAAAAGTCCCGTACCGCATTACAAACATCATTACCAACGATATGCCAACTTTTCTTAAAGAAAGTAGACGTAAACCCATCCGGTCCCAGTGCTTTATCGTCACCAATATCAAACATGGCTGTTTTAATCTCTTTGTTAGTGACCTCCCGAACCATATTAAGAGCCGAGATGTCAGAAATCATTTTAACAAAAAGATCCTCAGTATTCAGCTCAACACAAGCCAATGAGGAGCCTAAAAATTGTTCATAGTGCGAAACGAACACATCCGGAACATGGGAACCTGATACTTCTTCATTAGCTAAGTTACGAATGACCTCAATTCTGCTCCTATTATTATTACTCTTGACAGTTTTATGGAAATACGCCGAATTGGAATCTCCCGCCTCTAACCAATCCACTTTAGCTTTCTGTTTTAGGAACCGCTCCTCATCAAGCTTTGCGTCGTTGAAAGCTTGAAGATAAACACTTTCCTCCTCCCGAAGAATAGAGTCAGCTGGATTAGAATCAAGGGCCTTTTGGACCTGGTCAAGCTCCAATCATAATTTGTTAACACGCTCATGGATGTTACCCTGGTCCTTTAGCAGCTTTCGGAGAGGCTTCTTAAGACTTTTCATTTTCAAAACCACCTGGAACATGTTGTGTCCGCCCACCTCTGTACTCCATTTACCTTCTACCAGCCCCAGGAAGTTACTTTTGTGCGCAAGGAAATTAAATAATTTAAACGGTTTAGGCTTTGAAGCTGTAACACTTGGAAGTTTAAGAACTGCTGGAGCATGGTCAAAGATCCTATACGTTTGAAACACCACAAAAGCACCTGGAAAACAGTCCATAAAATCGATATTACCCATTATACGGTCAAGTTTCTTCAGAATACCATTCCCACCTTTTGGCTTTTGATTCCAGGTATAATGTAAACCTGACGAGTTAATATCCGCAACTTCAATCTTGGAAACACAATCTTTAAATTCACACATAGTTGCATTTAGAGAAGACGCACCCGCATAAACGTCTTCCATATTGATAGCTGCATTAAAATCCCCCATTAACACCCATGGGTACCCACGAGCAGTCAGCTTGAACATACCAAGTGTAGAGTCTGTTATGACCTCTTAGATCATTATTAAGACTCATCTAGAATAATAGAAACATCAAAGATTAACAATATATGCAGCGGAATAACAATAAGAACAATGATGTTTAACAAGGTTTTTCATTCATACGTTTCCCTATTACCCCAACTATAATTTAGGGCTACACCAACTAACTATGGTGTACTATTCGACTCTCATCAGTCGACTTGCTATCTAACTATCTAGACTCTCATTGGGAGAGCTCTAGTTTTCTATAGATAGATATCTAAACCAGACGCATATGACCCTTTATATAGAGGGTTTACAAGAAAACCTAGCTTACATACGAAGCTAACTTAATATTTCACATTAAGTCCCTTGTTGTTTCATCTTTCTTTAATTTTGCATATTTAGTTTTGTAATCATCAAATCTCAGATCCCAACAATCTTACCCTATTTGATATTACAAAACAATCTTCAATGCTTCCCCTTGACTTAAGATCTCCTTGCACATGCCACCACATATAATAAGCTGCAAACCATATCTCTTGTAGTATTCTTCCCCTTTTTGTAATCATCTAATAGGGGTCTTCTTATAGATATGCAACTTGTAAACACTTTCCCACAGGTAGTGCATGTAGATGGTTAAACATTTAATCATTAAGCTTCCCCTGAAACCAATATGTTTACCATCTCTTGAATCTCAAACTCTATAGGCTCTATGTAGTGATCACTGATGAAGAAAACCGAGTATAACGAATTTGATAAAGAAGTTGAATCTCCCAAACTTGTGTCTTATGTCTTGCACTATCCTCGTGACATCAAACTTATAAATAAATCTATGAAATATAAGTAGACCGCAACCTCTTGACAAAAATCCTCATCTTCTATGAGACACATACTAAGTGATAGCAAATGTAAGCATTGAGCACTATAAGAAAAATCACACACCTTTGCTAGATTTTGACAAGTCTTCGTCACACCATTGTAAGCACGAACAAGTTATCTTTAAAATCATAGTCTGCAAAACTATACTTTAAGATATGATAAGACACGCACCTGTGAAACCCAACTACAACATCAAATAAGAAATATTCAATTGTCTTCGTAATCACATCTTTAAATAATCTCCAAACCGAGCTATAAAATCAATAATAATAAACTATTTGAAAAATAGTTCTGTCCAAGATCCAAATCCATCTAAAAACCAAGTACTGTCCGATATCAGACAAGCCTAGCAGTACAAACTGCTTTGTCGGACGACTCTGACAGTATTAAAATCTTCTCTGTCAAAGAAAACAGTACAAATATCATTCGGATACTAAGGCTCATATGCATCCATCCTAATCCATCATAAAACTTGTACACGTACCAAATATCTGGCCCATTTTCGTCGACTATGCTCTGATACCAATTGTGGAGTCTGTTATGACCCCTTAGATCGTTATTAAGACTCATCTAGGATAATAGAAACATCAAAGATTAACAATATACGCAGCGGAATAACAATAAGAAAAATGATGTTTAACAAGGTTTTTCATTCATACGTTTCCCTATTACCCCAACTATAATTTGAGGCTACACCAACTAACTATGGTGTACTATTCGACTCTCATCAGTCAACTTGCTATCTAACTATCTAGACTCTCATTGGGAGAGCTCTAGTTTTCTATGGATGAATATCTAAACCAGACGCATATGACCCTTTATATAGAGGGTTTACAAGAAAACCTAGCTTACATAGGAAGCTAACTTAATATTTCACATTAAGTCCCTTGTTGTTTCATCTTTCTTTAATTTTGCATATTTAGTTTTGTAATCATCAAATCTTGGATCCCAACACCAAGGTCATCCCATAACAATCTTTGTTGAATCTGAGAGTTACTAGCATAGATAAATGAACAAAACATAGTTTGGTTAGTAGCTTTATGAAAAATTTTCATATGAAGAGTTTGAGAGGTCTGAGCTATAACCATTGTATTAACCACATCCACATTCCAACCTACAATAATACGGCAACCACTATCACATAAAGAAACATTAGACGTCCAGTCCTAATGCCTGAATACCTTCTTGCAAACATTTGATAACGAAGAAAGATCAACATGTGACTCCAATATTGCACAGACACTAAGTTGATTCTCATTTACCACCTGACGAACCTCCGTTTATTTTGGGGCGCGGTTCAAACCCTGTATATTCCAAGCAGCGACACTAAACATTGGAAACATCGTTTGAGGGAGTGCTTGCCCCCTTAGGATTGACAATGTATGGGTTTGTTTCAACAAATGTCTCTTCTACTTCACTATCAATATCTTCATTACATTGAGAATCCTTAGTCATAGTATTACATCCACTGGTTTCACCACAACTAGCAATGCAAATATCATCCTCCTGGTCTTGGAGTTTCTCAAACAGATTCTTTAACTTTATGCCATTGTTCTGATCCTCCATACCATTTTTCTGATCTTTGGGTTTTTTAACTGGTTCCCATGTAAATGTTTTCTTAGCATTATTCACTTTTACCCCTGCAAAAGTACATTTTTGGTTATTGACATTATTCTTACCTTTTGCTTTCCTATTGTCTACTGTGATGAACCCATCGTCGTTCACATCATCAGTAGGGGTAGGCTTTACAGTAACACTTTTAGGGAACTTATCAGGACCATGTCAAAAAACATGGCATTCCAAGCAAACGGGTGGTCTCCATTCATATTCGACCCTTATTTTTTCAAACGTGTGGCTTTCCCCCTCATCTTCAATATTCAGAACAACCATGATTACATCATGTTTTAGCTCTTTTTTTGCACTGACTTCAATGAGGGCTCTTGCGTACCCAATTCGACCTCATGCATCCACACACATAGCAATTGTGAATGCATCCAGCATTATGGGTTTGCCCACTTGTGTAGCTATAAGACTCAATCCATCTTCTGAGTATGCCACCACCAGGACCTTGTGTAGCTTCACCCAAATTAGAACCCTAGTCACTTTGTCCTTAGCCAAAGAAATGTTAGGAGACCATTTAGTAAGCTCTACTCCAACACATGTTCCAATCCATGAGCAGATTCAAATTTAAAATAAAAAAACCATCGTCGTCACTAATTACTTTCTCAAATTCAAATTTGGCCCATGTATTAGTCACATAATTCTTCACAAGTGGGAATGCCACTTTTTCACCCACAAAGAATCCAACCAGTGAGTTTACACATTTGTTAGAGGCTGCTTTAATGGCCGCAACAGGAAGGACAAAGTCCGAATGTTAAACAATATCACGGTTTGTCATTGCTCTAAAATTAACTTTAGGGTTTTGACGCACCATATTGTTACCAGTTACCATGTTAACAAAGGATTTGCTGCTTGGTTCTGTCTACTTCATGGCACTGATCAGAGGGTCCTTCCACCCCATAGATGTTTGTGAACCCTTCTCCTTTTCATTCGTTGAACTCACCTGCACAGGTGCCCCCGTATTGGCTTTAAAATTTTCCCATCCATATTCATGATATGAGACATCTTAGAATTAAAAGTATTCAAAATCAAATTAATGTCCTCCTCTCCCTCACCCTTTTCCATAAAACAAAACTAATAGGATCACCAAGAAGGCAAAAAGAAACCCTAAGAATCAGGGTTTCAAGCAATGGTAATCACAGGCCCTAATCACCCTTCATAATTAATACAGTTCTCAAATTATAAAAGAATTTAAAGATTAAACCCTAGACGATTTCTGTTATAATACCCTAAAAAATGAAATCTAAATCCTATAGATCTATGGATCGTCCACTTGTAGGAAACTTCAATCAAGGAGATTCATAAGGATTCTCAACAGGATTAGGGCCCTAGCAAAATAGATACATAGATGGTATTAATCTAGAGATCGATTTAGGGTAATTTTTAAAGGACATATATCGCCCACATCGAGAGAGAATTCTAGGGTGATTTTGATAGATTAGCTTGCTTTCTCATGTCAACTTATAATGTTTTTCCCATAGGATGCTATTTTTGTTGTATATTTACTTTATATAGTAATAGCTAATTACTTGCATACCCCTCAATTTTGGTGTCTTGACGTATCTTAGAGATGTCGATTTAAAACACCTCACAACAAAGCACGGGCTTAAAACCTTGTTTTTTAACATTTACCATTATAAATACCACATTACTTCACCATTTTATACACAATTTCAAACACATTCGTTCTTACACTCTACACATCTCATTTAAACAAATGTATTACGATCTATTTTTTATTTTACATCCTCAGATGATGAAGAAGGAGAAGTTAATAGTAGCGATCTTGTATTTTTTGTAGAGGCTATGTAGGTCCTTATAAACAGGATCTCAATGAG
>BQNB010051077.1:0-41183 GCA_026074375.1 Tanacetum coccineum
CGATCCTTCGTATAATTCTTTTAGTAATTGCGAAACGATTATCTTCAAACTTTCCTTTTCTTTTTTGGTGCAATTTTTCTAATTTTTTTAATTTTTTTCATCTTATCTATACTACGAATCTCGGTGTAGTTTCACCATCTTCACAATCATAATAACTCCGGATAATTCCTTTGATAATTCTTCATTCTTTGGACATACCAATAATTATGATGGTAGTAAAAATACAAGAGTTTTGACTACTTTATACATTCCCATTTGCGATGTGCAAATTTTTTTAACCGTACCAAAGATAGAAAATGACACAAGACTCGGGAAATACATACTTTACACTTTAAGCAACTAGCAACTGTAAATGGACTTAATCTAATAGGGTAGGCTAAGGTGTAAATGTGTAACGAAACAAATTGTTGGTGTAATTCCTAAAGGATTGGCTCTACGGGTTGTTCTATGAGTATCTTACTCTTATAGTGAGAGTAAACAAAGGGTTTATACGGGGTTTAACTAACCAGTATAGTTAATTAATAAACAACATGTATAGGCTTTTTGGGTGTAATCCTAAAAATTTACCAATTTAAACAAGTTGCTCCATCTAAATCCATAGTACTCATCACTATGATCTTGAATAGATATACCAAGCCAAGTTCTAAAGTCTACAACATCATCGGCACACTCATATTTTGTGAAATTTAGGTAAACATTTGGAAACGGATAAGGTTAAATCCTTATAATATCTAATAAGGGTTATTGTGTGGGGTTGTGTAACAAGTAATTTCATAAAAGTATACTTGAAAAAATTATAAATTTGAGCATAATTTAAGCATTTTGATGTGAAAAATAGGACAAGTATACATTCTAATTCCCATCCCCCCACTTGAATTATACAACGTCCTCGTTGTTTAGATAAAACATTAAAAACGGAAATTAAAAAGAATTGGAATGAGAAACTCCCTTGATATTTTGCTTGGTAGATTCTCCATGTAGTTTTATTGAGCAAGATAGTGTTGAACAATCATCTTGAGGTTTCAAGACTCCAAGACTTCAAAATTTCCAGATCGTAGATTCTTCACCAACATTGTCGATTTCTTTTCTTTCAACAAGGTTCTATGTAAAATATAGGAAAAATGATGCATTCCTATCTTGGTACCTACGGTTAATTTAAACAAAACTAAATACTAAATACGGGTCAGTCTGCTAAATACGCCGTATCATGTGCATGAATACGCCGTATTACCAGAACTAACAATAATGTTTTAAAGTGCATAAAAACAAAGGACTGATAACGTCTAGACATTCAATACTCTGTATTGATGTCTGGAAAGACAGACTCAATAAAAATAAATAACATTCTGGGTTGTCTATCGAGAATCACTTTTGTTTTAGCTAGTCTTTAAGTTAGACTTTTTCCTTAGCTTCTCTTCATTCCATCTCATGCACGCTTATGTGCCCGCGTATGAGCCATTCTTACATCTTCACATCTCGAACATATTTGGGTCCTAAGTTCAAGAACCCCTTGTAGAAAATCTTGAGCTTTTGGTATGAGTGGGAGATCCTATTCATCTTATCTTCCTTACTCATCTTTAGTAATGGTGGGATCTTGTTGCATTGTTCATTAGTGTGGTGTTTAAACCTCGGATGTGACCGCACCATTTGGTAAGTAACTTCTTCATTACCATTGTGCATGGTAATCATTCCTTCAAACCATTTTTCTTTAATTCTAGCTTCTCTTAAAAATGGTTCGCCAAAAAGAACATCGTCCATTCCTTCATTACGACAACCAGCCCATATTCTTCTAAAACTACAAAATGTGTTAGGATAGAAACAGTTCTAATAAAACATAGGTAGGCTTATTAGGGCCTAACTACATTGTTTTCCCTTTATTCTAATTTGTCCTCTCCATATAGAATTAGAAAACTTTTGGACACCACATTTTACGTAACAAGATAGGGAAAAAATTACGTGTAAAAATTCAAACCTATCATGCAAAGAACTTAAGTTGTAGGCACAATCATACGGATCTTCTTATCATGGCGCAATCACTAGGATATCCAAAGATTTTGCTAACCATTCTAGGATCATTCCTAGCTCTAAAATTCCTCAACTACCTCACCTTCCTCAATGGTGGGCATTAAATCATTAACTTGATCTCTCTAAAGCTCTAATGGTACATTAAGATAGTTTAGTTATATGAAATCCTCAAAGAAAGGGTCTAATGATCTATTCAATACCAAAGTCGCTCCGCTTTACCTACTTCTAAATAAAGTTCCATTCTTCTCTAAGCTTAGCATGTAGACCCTCTTAATTTAAGCTACTACAGTTTAACACTTTTTGAAAAATTATTATTCTTTTTTCCCAACTTCTCAATTAGCAGGGCCTAGACCAAAAATAGTCTTCTGAGATCAAGGCACGCTGAATACCTTGGGCATATCAAGAATTATAAAATCTATAGGGAAAACAAATTTACCAATACCTACTACATTGTTTTCACAATTCCTTTTGATATTTCACATCCTATCTGCTAATTCACTAATCAACTAGTGTGAGCTAATTCGCCATAAACCTAAGTTAAAGTAGGTCCGAGAGAGGCATGACACTTACTCTAGCCTCCTAAGGCAACAAGCATTATTAAAGCAAACAATAATTAATAAAGCAAGGTAAAGGAAGTGATACTTCCCTAGTCCCTTTCTCATTTCTGGATATGGAATTATTGAATGTGATAGCTTCAGAGAAAGCTTCCAAGAATTGTGTCCATAATAGCCCTTCGTGTCTTTACATTTTGAAACCATTTAAACGACTTGGAAATGGGATTGTCATTTGTTTTGTCTCGTACAACCGTGTACGGTTCTGTCCAGCGGATACGACTTATTGGGAGGATCCCATACGGCGTATCGGGTATGAATCAGCTTCAATAATAGTCGATATTGACTTGACATGGTCTCTCAGGTTAGTTTTAGTGGAGCTCTCTTTCCTGTAGTACAAACGTTACATCAATGGATTGCCAGCTTGGCAATCCGTGTGAGTGATCACATGATCCAAGGGCCATAATGAACTCTCCAATGATTAGAAGATCGTACGGATATAATTAAAAGGAGCGTGTAGAGCAAGGAAAGGCTAGAAGGTTCAGCTTGTGACTATAAATACTCACACTCCTCAAACACATACTATCTTCTTTTTCCTGTATTTTTCTTTAAGTAAAATTAGCTTGTTAGTTTTTTTAGTTAAAATGTAATTTCACTTTTTAAATCTCTTGTAATCTGTTTTGGATCATTAATAAAAGTCTCATTTAGTTTACATGATCTTGTTTTCATTTATAAGCTCTCATTTCCTTAAATACATACTCTACTGTTTCATATGCTTGTCATAAGCTCATTTTAGCTCTCTCAAGTCTATAAGCTTGAGATTGAGTTTGTTTAATCAATCCTTAATTAATACATAAATCCTAAAAACAGCTTAATTACTTGTGTTATTTGGACTTAAAAGCTTTTTGGAAGGTGAGCAATCCTGGGAAGGGCTCACAAGGATTTAACTGCTTATCTCTTTGATAAGCCAGGAGCTTAGCTAAGCTCTAAGAGCCTATAAAGGGCTTCTGTTCCTGAAGCTCTTTGTAAGGTTCCTAATTTACATTACTTGTCATTAATTTTCCTTATCTTATTTTGCGTATTATTTACTATTACTTAATCAGCTTAATACTAGCTTAATGTGCTTATTTACTGTTATTGAGCTTATTAATCATGTTTCGTAATCTGTTTTAAGCTTAGCATTCTAGGATCTTATTTGTCATTTATATTGTCTTAAAAATCATAAAAAACCAAAAAAATGAATATCATATTGTAGATCTTTGATTCTAGTATTCAGTTGTGAATTTATGCTTAATTCATTTAGTTATAAGCTAGTTTTCATCTGGTAATTAAAGTGTCTTGTTAATTATATTTCAAAATTAATAATAAGCTAATCACATCTGTCATAGTTCGTAAGGATGTTTGGTTAAAGTATTTGACCTTTAATATCAAAGTTTTTGATAAAATCCTTTAACCACGTTGATTTTGTCTAAATGGTAGTTTAGTGTTTCCTTAAGTTAGTTTTCAAAAAATTGCAAAGTTTAGAGTTCATTTTGGTTGTCTCAAACAAGCACCAGGAACCTTTTCCTTTCTCTTGATGTTAAAAATTTTGATTTCAAGCCTCCTAAGGCATGACTTGTTTTATTAGTTTTTTAGGAGCTTTTAATTCATAACACGGTGATGATTCTTGTGATTTGGCTAGTTTCTAGAGAGAGAAACACATAGAGGATTTCTCAAGTGAGAAATGTAGGAGTTAAAGTAAAAAGGATTATTGACTAGCTTGCTTTCATCAAAGTTGAAGAGCTTTATATAGCTTTGTACAAAATATGGGTATATAAACCCGCTAAAAACCGAAAGATAGACATTACTTATTAAACTCTACGAAACTATTCTAAAAACAATAAATATACAGGGTGACCGAGTCTTTTACTCATATCTAACAATCTCCCCCTAAGGGAGGTCACCCTTGAAAATACTAGACTTAAGCTCTTACAGCTTGCAGTCCCTTTGAGTCTTCATGTTCATCTAGTACTTTGTGTTAGTGATCTATAGATAACAATTGAGCCTTGTCACTTTGACGTTTGATTTTGATCATGAGCTTTCTTGAATCCATCAGCCAAACTGTAATCCTCATCATCTATAATTTTTGCCATCTTTTTTGCACTTGTGAAGAAGAATATGATATCAGGGTTGCGGAAACTTTGACACCTTTAGGAATCTTTCCATAACTTCATAACAAGTGTAGGTCATGTCTGAGCATAGTCTTCGATACAACTTGACATTACTAACTGGTATCGCCATCCCATCTCCATCTTTAAATGATCCTGTAATGAAACAGTTAAGCAATAAAGAGAAAATTGATTTGAAAATCATTCCTAAGTGTTAATTATTAAATATTTTGTAACACTTCGATAGTGTTTGATTGGTTGTCAAATGTTCAATAACTGTCAATTCTTATGTTTGGAATAAAGTTGATTTCACGTAGAAAATCGCACCATCGTTTCTTTCAGACACAAGTTTGATTCTTGTAGAAGCGCACAAGTCACCTACCTAAGGCTTGTTTTGATGTTGCGCTAGCAATTTCCAGCTTTTTGGAATACATTTGTATCATCAATGTTCTATAAGTATCACTAGGATAATGCGTAGACTCTTAAATAACCTTGTTTTCCACATGTGTGAAAAGACAAGTAGCGCTATTGGAAATGTGTCCCTACGAATTAATTTGATGATCTCGTGCTCTAGACTCACGAAAGTTGCGCCTTTGATATTATTGATCGAAGGCGGAGCTGACCTGCGCACCATTGTCAATTACCGACTTACTCGGAGTGAGTGAGACGTAATCATGTTAGTCTCGTGACCAAATGAGACAAGTCTTTTCTTTCAAGAGAAACCGAATGGCTGGGAAGTTTGTGCATTGCATCACTGGGCCATGTGTCCGTCTTCAATGTCAACAATCCAACTTGTGATTCTGACATCATATGTATTACCCCGTTTTGCCTTAAGTGTATAGAGGGCTTCTTTCTTGTACACCCTTTATCTTACAATTCTTTCATTCCTCAACCCCTCATGCTTACCAGACCTTCCATGACTACACCTTATTTGGGTATATTCCAGAACTAGCTCCAACTCTCAATCGGCACATTCCCTGTTCTCACATTTACTCCTTTTAAAGCATAACCTAAGACCTTCGGAACCTAACTAGTGGATTGTCCCTGGTAGATCCTGCTCCATTTCTGCAATCATAGGACCGAGTACCGAACCTTACCCCCAAATCCTATAACTTCGATAGAGTACATAAATGGTCCAGTCTTTGTGGTAAAGTTTTACCTTTGCCAAATAAAAATCACTGTGAAAAATCGCAATCAATGTACTTGATTTAACTATCAAGTGTTTAGTTACCCGATTTGTTTTGCATTCAAAAGCTCCACTTCAACATGTCACGGTATACGAATATGTTTAGCACCATGGGGGTGACAATATACACATTGGAGAACCTTAGATTGTATGATCATATTTTAGTTACAAAGCTGTGTATGGAACATATTTAATGCTCCCCTCAATCGTTGGGGTATTGTTAGTGTCAGATATGATTTTTTTGAAAGATTTTTTCGTAAACTCCAAAAACCTAGTATTTTAAGTTTAACAAAAAACTCATGAAAGATTGCATATACTAACACATAACATCAAATCATACAACTTAAATGTACAGATGAAAAGTTGCATTACCGATTGATATTGATCGTAATCATTCACTTCTACTTTGATTAGTTTGGTAGCCAATATCTCCGAGTCTTCCACTAATGAATGCATTCGAAGGATTGCGATCTTTAACTGTTCTCCCAAATATCTCGATGAATGTAGGTTTTTGTATAAGGTGGTGGTGGTGGAATGTTGATGTTGTATCAGTTGTCTCTTTTACCAGAGGGAACATCACTGATGCAGTAGAGCTCTGAAGATTTGGGTTCCTTAGCTGTATTACGCGCTCAAGACTCCGTTACACTTTCCAATCGCACCAGAATTAACTTTGATACAACACTCTCCCCCTCAATCGATGACCCGGTTTCTATTGAAAGAGTTATGTCATTGATTGATGTCCAAATTGTCCGCTATTGATTTTCAAAACACTTTTAACAACCGTGGTTAACACAAATAATTTTGAAGAATCAATTAAGAAAAATTAAGTTAGTTATCAAATAGGAATACTTCTCTTCCGCATTAAGAAAATGCACTGAACGTACATAATCCCAAAGGCAGATATAAAGTAATCCATCCCGATAAATTTAATTACCCTTGATTAGAACATTGTCTTCAGACGACAATCTTTCCTTCAAATGGAAAACCGGTTGCAATTTGAAGTAATTGGCAAACCAATTTTGTATTCCAAATACTTAAGAATATTTACCACTCTATTTTTATTACTTATGCACAAAGGATACAAGAGGACACTTAAGTTACTCATCCTCCCTTCTTAAGGGCGTTTTAGGGGTTCAGGGTTTAAACTCTTCAGCCCAAGTCGATGGGATAGAAATTTCAAAATGCGCTCTTGGTAATGCTTTTGTGAGGATTCGCCAGTTGATAGTTGTTTCCCACAAGTAGAGTTCAACCACGCTATTTTTCCACTTGCTCTCGAATGAAATGGTTCGTAATTGTCTAGTGCTAAATGGAAGTGGTTGGACATTGTTCAGCTTAAGTAATGCAACTTTCGTTATCACTGTCTACAGAGGAATCTATTGAAACCAGAAAGCCATATTTTTTTTAGCTTGATCGCATCCCAAAGGATTTGAGCACAACATCCAGACATTGCAATGAATTTCCGCCTCTGTTTATGAGATGGCAGTGCTTCTTTGAGTCTTGTGATACCACTTAACCATCGAATCTCCAAGAAACTGACACTGGTCCACAACGTACTTCCTTCTCAAATCCTGACATCCCGCCATGATCCACATTCTGCATAAGCTGTTAGTGACAATAGCATTGACCTCGGATACCAAAGAGACCCATTTAATGGTTCCTTTTAGTAACCGAAAGATACGTTTGATGCATCAAGGTGCTTTTTGGTAGGCGAGCCTATATCTAGCACACATGCACACACGAAAACACAGTCTGGCCTACTGGCCTATAAGTACAATTAGGACCAACCATTCCTCTAAATCGATTTTGAACAGCCTGAGTCTAGAATACCAAAGGATGATCTGTACCACTCATTTGGAAAATAGTCGAATTTTGGAGGGTTTGGAATTTTGGATCCCCAATTTGTGTTGGGGTCCTGTCGGTTAGCTGACATAGTAGTACATGTCACAGGAATCCTAGTTAAAGGGCACAGTTCTCCTAAGGTAAATTTCTTTCCTATGGGTCTCCATTAATAACCACAATTAAGTTTTCCTGAGGTGAATTTCTTTTGTGTGGGTCTCCATTGATAACTAACATTAGCAAATAGTTTGCCTGTTGCTTTCTAAACCTGCTTTGTCTTGTGCAAACTGGTTATCAACATTTGCCTTTTGTTGCCAAATCTTGCTTGGTCTTGTTCAAACTGTTATTAGACAGTTTACCTTTTGGTTTCCAAATCTGCTTCCCTTTATTCAAGACAATTTTAACAGTGGGGGTAGCATTCACAAAGCTCAAAATATTAACAACACACATTTCATGATTTGCAGAATTCAAACATTTGTTACACGTTTTGCACACAGATTCAGAATTCAAAGTACTTACAACATGCTTAGAGCTATGCTAGAATCAACCTCGATCACTTTGTCCAAACAGACTTATTGTTCTAGGATTGTCCTTCTACTTTCCATGTATTCACACTTCCCCCTTAGCTGCAGGATCCTATTGTGCTTTGTATCTTCTAAGGCTTTGATCCGCTTGCAACGCGTGGAACTCTGCTTACTCCGGTAGAAGGAATCCACCGACATTAGAAACGGTTAGTTTTCCGGTGCACTCCATGTTTTCGGTGGGTTATTAGTAGATGTACTAGCATGGATCAGTAAAAGTAACTTGCGTATTTCCTAGTTAAAGGGATAGAAGGAGCCATGCTATCTCTTCGGGAATCTTGTTGGGCAAGTGCCAATAACATTATTCTACCAATTCCTAAAAAAGCTAGTGTATTGACAAGCATAGTTAAGTACATTATCCAGGGTTATAACTACTCTAGCTTCCTCACAATCTCCCTAACAGTTTTCTCTTACACTCCCTCCTTAAGATGGTTATATAGTTAAATGAGCTTTCCTATTGTCGTGAAATGCGAGGAGGGATTGGTTCTACATCTATGGCATAATACGAGGAAAAAAACTTTTGTTTTACGCACTTCTAGCGGGCAACGTTCAATTGCCTTATAATTGAACTTTTAGATCCTCAAGCTGGGTAAACAAGGAAGATTCGTTCATTTAGTGGCTAGTGCGCTTGATCTTAAATAGACTCCAAACATTCCTTTGTAAGTGCTTGCTTAACCTTTTCTATTTCGGCTCTTAAAACGCTCATTCTGTTGCAAGAAGATCTTGACACGTAGCATTATAAGCGCACAAACTTGTCTCGGTCATTCATATTCAGAGACTAGAAATTTCAAGTCTCTAAAAATCACGTTGTCCTTTTCATAGAATCGGTTGTTTCCAAATTCTGATCTTCAAGAATGAGTTAAAATCAGACTCCCTGTTAGGCTTTGATTTTTTATTAGCAAAACTTTCTTGAAGATGTTGATCACTTTAAATTGCAAATTTAGCTATTCCCTTTCAAGTTTGAAATAATGTTTTTGACTCATTTATGAACGTTAAGACTGCTCAGGTTTAGAATCTAACAACAGTGATGTTTCCACATCAAACAATTGTTTATTCTACAAACAATTTACAACAGAGCCCTTTCAATGGAAAGTTTTTTCTATACCAAATGCGGCCACATTGCTTGTCCACGACATCTGATCCACCTCATCTACTTTTGATTAAAAATTTTCTTCCATTACTTTTTACTTCTTTAAGAGGCCTTTTGAACTCCTGAAATGGTTCCTTGTAAGAAGTTTGAAAAATGGAATAACTTCAGTGACGTAAACATCTTTTTGTGCTTTAAAACCTCTTTCCCCTGCTGTAACACACCTGTTGGGTGATTCCTTTTTGCAAGTTTTGTCAAAATCCTTAAAAAGGTTATGTGAGTACATACAATATCTCCAACTTGACTTTTAGTTGAAGCACTCGGGGACAAGCATGACAAGAGTATGGGTGGATACTCTGTCTATGCTGAAAGTGGGTTTTGGAACTGAGTCTCCTGCCGTTTTCCTGTCCCCCCCTCCCCCAATTTTTTTTAAACCTATGGGGGATAAAAAAAAAAAAAAACCAAACATCTTTCTGGTCAATTTTCTTGTGTAGACAAAGGTTGCACGAAGTTCTCCTTCAGAGGTAATCTGGGGGGGGGCAATCCTAACTTATGTTCCAAACATTGAGGGCTTTTCATTGTCGTCTCAAGCATTCTTTCCTAGTTTGTCTAGATATCCATGAGTATCTTCTGAGTCATGTACAACAGGGCGTGCATGATTGGTCATGACTAATATAAGACCATTATAGAGGGCATGGTGAACTTGCTTCGCACGAGTGAGACATAAAGGATTTTGTACCTATCCTACCTTGTTCTTTTCCATCATAAAATGATTTTGGTTTACATATCATAAGGGAACTTTTGAACAACTGATCTTGTTTTTTAAATCTATCTTCAACCTTTTCTTTTAGCCTTTTAATGTCTAAAAAACTCTTCAAGGAAGTTGGCTTCTTTTGTTTAAAATCTTTCTTGTTCAAAATGATCGCAGTCTTCCCTCATTATCTTATGATGGTTAAGGGTTAATCGAAGTAAGTTGTTAGAATGGAAAGTTCCGATTTAAAAGAATTCCTTTTCAATTTCGGTCAGAGATAAATTATTCGCAGTTGTTCAGCAACGTTCGGTCTCTATCCAGTTTAATTCAAACTAGCCCTTGTTCATACACCCCACCAGTTCTTATATCTCGCAATTCAAAGTCAATGTGTCATTAACTATTTAACCGGCTTATATCTGACATACTTTGGACACCCATGTGCATCAGTTTCAAGCGAGAATTGACATCAATGCATCATTTCGTATATAAGATCATTCTACTTTGTACAAAAGAGTTCTTCTTGTCTTCCTTACTGATCATAACGAATAATATTACTATCACTCGTATAGTCACATTAGATCAACATCGTAGTTGTGTTGTATACAATCGCTTTGCATCTCGATGTACTCATGACATACTCACCTAGATCTACAAAGGTATCACATCTTGTACCATCAAACAGAGTATTCGAGTCATATGATGGCCCGACTTCATCGTAGATTGGATCTTCAGATGAAAATTTTCCTAAACTGGTCTGTGGTGGATGGAGCCTCATCAACAGCGAGAGTCGAATGCATCTCAGTGATCACGTCAAAACATGGGTCACATTGGTGCCAAATCACCCATCTTCAATTAAATTTGGGGACCTAGCTCGCCGCAAGAAACAACAACTGCTCTGCAGCCATACAACACCAGTCTCATCGACATTCAAAAGCAAGCATCTTGTCTTTAAGTAGTCTATAAGCCTGAGGACCGCTTTGTGTGACATCTCATGCTATGTGCACCGAATAAAATAAAATTCTATAAATTTTTAATAATTTTAAATAATTTAAAAATCCTTGCATTGTAGCACATAATGGGTTTTAGCTTGAACAAGGATTCACATTGCCAGCTCTGTTCTGACCTCTAGCAATTCCTAGCTTCAACATTTTCCACTTGCATTGTTCCTCGGAAATGGTCCTTTCCTATTATCGTCTTGTACGGTAGCATTGTTCCTTGCGTTTGAGGAATTCGGATTAGTTGTTCATTTGAGGAGATGTGATTTGTATGATTGAGTGAGGAGGACAAGTGTGTTGGTTAAACTTTCAATCAAGTTTTCAGTTAAAGAACTTCCTGAGTCCAGTTGAAAGTTATCAGTAGGAGATGGTTCATTTGAGGAGACATGGATGATTGTGTTGGATACTACTGAACTGAGGCATTAGACACTAGTGTCAATGGATCATTAGTTGGTTGAATAAACCTTTCCATCATCATTCTATTCTCACTAGCATGTACCTCATGTTGCTTCAAATAGGCATAAAGCTGATCAAAGTTAGACTCTTTCAAACCTCTGTTAAGTTTGACTTCAGTTATGAATCTACTCCACTCAAGTAACATGTTGTTCACAAACTTAGAGTTAAGCTGCATTATGGGCATGGTCATCTTGATGTTTCTTATGTCATTAATGAGCTTCGTAAACCTAACATAGTATATGTGAATGGTTTCTCCTTTGATTTGACAAAAGTGTTCAAATTCATCATATAACTGAGATTCCATGTCATCCTTTGTTAACTCAGAACCTTCCAGAATCATCTTCACATTGTCCCAAATGTCTTTGGCGTCAGTATAGTGGTTGATGAGTGTGTAGATGTCTTTTGGTATACCTTGAAGTAGGATATTCGTTGCACGAATGTCAGCTTTATACCTTTCCTTTTCTTCAGCAGAAAGGTCTGTAAAGACTCTAGCACGTTCTGGACCTAGTTGAAGGGCACCCTCAGTTTCTTCAGCAGGAGTTTGTATAAACGTTCCCATTTGAAATGGACCTCCAGTAATCGATTTCATAATGTTCTCTCCATTATCCTTTCCCAGACAATATAGACGTATACGTTGTTGCCAAGATTCAAAAGTCTAGTTCTGTCATGCAATTGGTGGGCGTTTGTATTCGGAAACCGGCATACCAAAATTTCTTTCTAACATTTTAGACTCACTTTTGATGTATTGGTTTTGGAAATTCATTACGTTCACGGGATTTTTACAAGTCTAAGATTTCAAACCGATTAAGTAGTTTACGGGATTTTACAAAATCAATAGAATAAACCAGTTAATATGATATAATTGGTTGTGGTATTTGTTTGTTGATTTGTTTGAACATTTGGCGCAGTTGATTTATAAAAAAATAAATTTTACCCTATTACCCAAAATCTAAATTTGTGTAAAAATATATAAAAAGGATAAAGAAAAAAAAATATATTTTACTTAATTTTTCCGCCAAATAGGTGTCGCCTAAAATGGGTTGTTTCAATACCGTAAATAATTTTTACCACTATTACCTAATAATTTGAATTGATGTAAAAATAAGTTAAAAAGGCTTATTAGAAAAAAAGATTACAAAATTACTTAATTTTTTTGGCCAAAAAAGTGTCGCAGAAGGGTGTCGTCTGGTACTCTTGTTTTTTTTAATCAAAACCCCTGTTTAATATGTTTCTATCAAACCCGACCGCTTTGAATATCAAACAAAACCGCCCCTCCTATTGATTTGAGAAACCGATTGCCTAATCAGGCCAACTCGCCGCCACATTATCTTACTAGGCAAACCGCCGTGGTGCTAGTGTAAGCAAACCGCCGTGTAATAGAATAATCAAACCGCTGCTTTTTTTGACAACTCGCCGTATATTTAAAATAACCAAACCGCTGCCTAGTCTGACTAACTCGCTAGCAACTCGCCATTTTAGCAACTCGCCGTTTTAGCAACTCGCTGTTTTAGCAACTCGCCGTTTTAGCAACTCGCCTCTGAATTAAAATATTAAGCAAAACGCTGCTAAACCTATTGGACATACTCGCCGGGCTATGGTGAGCAACTCGCCTTAGTCCAGCAACTCGCCTTTGGACTTTTTCCTAAAAACGTGATCTTGTACTTTATCTTACCAAAACGGGCCATGATGAACACCATGCTCGTTTTTTGCATATTCATTCAAATGGCCTTATTTCCAACGAAATTAAAGCTTTACCAATGTAATATTAAGTGTGTTTATAAGTTGTAAATCACACCTTAACTCGTGATTTCTTTGAGTAACGTCCAAAATTTAAGCAAACCTCCACGAAGAACCACACAATAAAATTCGAACCTTATATCTTCGTTTTTTGATTCTTGAGGCTTGAGGATCTTTGTAGGAGTAACATTGCTTCTTCCTTAGAAAGTATAATACACGAGATATACCAAGATTAATCAACCAATTGAAGCACAAATAATGCTTTTTGAGTCGTTGGGTTTTTAGAACCAAAAATAAGCACGAATTTGATTCTTTTAACCACACAAATCAATCACGAATCCAACTAGGCTCTGATACCAATTGTAGGATCGTTTATTTCATAACACGGTGATGATTCTTGTGATTGGACTAGTTTCTAGAGAGAGAAACACATGAGAGAGAATATCTAGAGAGAGAAAATGTGTTTTCTATGAAAAGAGTAAATGACTAGCTTGCCTCTTCCAAAGTTGGAAGAGGCTTATATAGTTTTTACAAAATACCGGGTATTAGTACCCGGCTTAAAACCGAAAGACATACGATTAACTATTAAACTACGAACTATTATAAACAATAAATATACGGGGTGACCGAGTCTTTTACTCATATCTAACAAAACCCCAAAAGAAATTTTCGCTCTGGAAAAAGGAAAGTTCAAAGCCCCACCCCCAATGGTAACTCCTGCGGAGAAAAGGGATCCGAACAAATACTGCGAATTTCATTCGGATACGGGACACAGCACGGACGAATGCATGCAGCTGAGAAAGCAAATAGATGAAATGATCAAGGCCAGAAAATTGTCGCAATTCATCAAAGAATTAAAACAGAACGACAAGCCCAAAGCACCGAAAAAAGGGGAAGCGTCCGGAAAGGATAAACCTCTGGCTATACTGATGATCCCGACCATGGGATAAGAGTGGTATAAGGCCAGGATTACCCAATAGCTTCTTCTCCGGAGACGGGCCAAATGTTTTCCACTCTCTGGGGGAAATGAAAGACGGGACGGAGGGGCCAATGATCATCGAAGCCGAAATGAGCGGGCATTTTGTGCAGTATATATTGATGGCAGAGCATCCTCAGAAGTCTTGTATGAACATTGCTTCGTAAAACTCAGCAAAAAGATAAGGGATCAAATGGTTCCGGCCACCACTCACCTTATCGGATTCAGTGGAGAGACCATTTGGCCACTAGGCCAGATAGCCTTGCTATTTCCAAAAATAGAGTGATGAAGTTACACTCCACCTCCGCATGGATGAACTTCATGGTCATCAGGTCACCATCCCAACACAATGCAATAATAGGCAGGCCGGGCATAAGGAAAATCCGCGTCGTACCATCAACAGCACATGGGATGTTAAAATTCCCCGTGGAGGACGGCACGGTAACGCTACAGAGCAGCAGAATCATTCCTATGGAATGTGCTATTATCTCCGGACCTAGCATCCAGCCTCCCGCAGTAGACCACGTATTGGAAGAAAAAATAAATGTAGAAATTCACCCGGAATACCCCGAGCAGACTGTTGCCATAGGGTCGACATTGACAGAAAAGAGGCGCAAAGAACTATGTTCCTTGCTCAAACAAAACTTGGATATTTTCGCCTGGAAGCCGGCTGATATGACGGGCGTCCCACGAAGCATCGCGGAGCACCGCTTGAATATCCAGGAGGAATGTTCATCCAGTTAAGCAAAAGAAAAAGTGGGCAGGCTACCGGATAGGAAAGAAAAGGCAATCAAGAAGAGGTGGAAAAAAACTGTGGATGCCGGATTAATGAAAATGAGGTTTCACTATCACTGCTGCGCTCTTTAATCGGTAATAGTGAATAAAGATTGATGGAACCCCCCCCCCCCCCCCCCACCCCCCCTTGTGCCGAATGTGTTGTTAGACTTCAAAGATCTTAACAACGCGTGCCTCAAGGATTGCTACCCATTGCCGGAAATAGATTGGAAGGTAGAGTCTCTCTGCGGGTATCCTTTCAAATGTTTCTTAGATGCATACAAAGGATACCATCAAATTAAGATGGCAAAAGAAGACGAAGAAAAAACGGGGTTCATATACAAGCAAAGGATATTTGTACTCGAAATGTCGTTTGGCTTAAAGAATGCTGGGTCAACATATCAACGTTTAGTAGATAAGGCATTTCAAAAACAGATTGGACGTAACCTGGAAGTATATGTTGATGACCTGGTTATAAAGAGCCGCACGGAAGAAGAGATCATCCGAGACATAACAGAAACATTCAAAACCCTCCGGCAGATAAACATAAAGAAATGCACCTTCAGGAATGCCGGAAGAATGTTCTTAGGTTATAAAGTAAGCACTGACGGGTTGAGAGCATGTCCGGATAAAGCAGATGCAGTCCTTAGCTTGCCATCTACGAGATGCATTAAGGACGTACAAAAGTTAAACGGAAAGCTAGCAAGCTTAAACAGATTCTTGTCAAAATCGGCAGAAAAATCGTTACCTTTTTTCAAAACCTTGAAAAAGTTGGTTACAATAGAAGAGCGATTTTCAATGGGCACACTGGAAGCCGAAGCGGGCTTTCAGCGATGAGAAACTTATGCAGAACTCCCATCACTGACCGCACCAAGGGCGCATGATGAATAATCATATACTTGGCACATAGCAAGCAAAAGAAGCGATCAGTTGCAGTCTCTTGATGCGGACCAGGAATGCAAGCAAATCCAGTGTATTTTGTAACCGCGCTCTACGAGGTCCGAAAATCAACTATACTCCTATGGAAAAATTGGTGTTATCCTTGCTCAGTGTAAGCAAACGGTTGAAAAGATACTTCCAAGCACACACGATTGTCGTAGTAACAGACCAACCAATAAAGCAATTATTGTCAAGCTTAGAAATGTCCGAGAGAATGCTGAAATGGAGGTTTGAATTGGAAGGATACGATATCCAATACAGACCGAGGACCGCAATCAAAGGCCAAATATTGGCAGATTTTATCGTAGAACGACCTGAAGAGGAGTCTCCAGATGAACTCATGGCAGAACTGGAAGAACTACCAGAGCCGTGGACTTTGTTCACGGATGGATCGTCCTGTGTAGACGGCTTAGGAGCATGACTGATACTAACAAATCCGGAAGGGGCAGAGTTTACATAAACCATGAGGTTTAGATTTGAGGCTACTAACATTGAAGCCGAGTATGAAGCATTAATAGCCGGTCTCCGGATCGCAGAACAAATTGGCGTAAAGAATTTGCAAGCACACGTTGATTCAAGACTTGTAGCCAATCAAGTTAACAGCTCTTACATTGCCAAAGAGCCAGGCATGGTTCAGTATTTGAACAAAGTAAGAACACTCGCAAAAAGCTTTAAGGAATTTTCCATCAAACAAATACCATGAAGTGAAAACAAGAAGGCAGACGCCCTATGCTGATCGGTACACAAGCTTCGACCATATCATTAAAACAGGTGCTTGTGGAAGAATTAAAGGAAAAGTCCATAAATGAAAAAGAAATTCTCGATGTAATAGAAGAAAAGGGCAACACATGGATGACACCACTATGTGAGTACCTGGGAAATGAAATCCTTCCAGAGGATAAAAAGAAGGCTAGAGCGGTACGTCGCAAAGCGATCATGTACACCATGATTAATGGAACCCTATACAAAAAGTCTTTCTTAGGACCATGGCTCCGGTGTGTCGGACCACTCCAAGCAAACTACGCCCTAAGAGAAATACACGAAGGGCCGTGCAGCATGCACTCCGATCCTAGATTTGTGGTTGCCAAAGCTATCCGAACAGGATCATTATGGCCACAATGCATAGGAGGCACGGGAAATTTGTAAGGGACATGCAATGACTTCAAATACACCGTCCCGTCCCATGAAATCGCAGCAGAACTTGGACTCCATCACTCTCATGCCATTCTATAAGTTGGGGGATTGCTGACATAGCCGGACATTTTCCGGGGAATCAGGTAACCGGGTCAGCACAAGTCTGCAAAGTCAAATTTTTGATTGTCGCTATCGACTATTTCACTAAATGGACGGAGGCAAAGGCTGTCGCTACCATCACTGGCAATCAAGTGAAGAAGTTCGTGTGGGACAACATTGTTTGCAGATTTGGCCTACCAGAGGAAATTATATCAGACAACGGAAAACAGTTCCGTGATAATCCATTCAAAGATTGGTGTGATAAACTGTGTATCCGCCAATGCTTCGCTTCTGTGAAGCACCCGCAAGCAAATGGTCTAGTTGAAAGAGCAAACAGAAGCTTAGGAGAAGGAATAAAGGCAAGGCTTGATGAAAGAAGCAAAGATTGGATAGAAGAGCTCTCGCACGTCCTATGGGCTCACCATACCATGATCAAATCAAGTAATGGGGAAACACCATTCTCACTGACGTACGGTACGGAAGCTGTCATCCCGGCGGAGATAGGCATGCCAATGCTCCGGACAACGGAGATAGATCTGACAAAAAACAATGAAGCTCTAGGAATGAACTTGGACCTCATAGAGGAAAGAAGGGAGCAAGCAGCAATTCAAGAGGCAAAAAGCAAGAAAAAGATGAAAAAAATATTCAACTCAAGATTGGTCGGGGGTACATGTTTTCTAGCGGGCGACATGGTGTACCGCAGCAATGAAGCAAGTCATGTCAGGGATGAAGGCAAACTCGGACCCAAGTGGGAAGGACCGTACGAAGTTAAAGAGTCGCTGGGAAAAGGAGCATACAAACTCAAAGACTGCAAAGGAAATGAAATACCAAGGACATGGAACATTTGTAATCTCAAAAAGTGTATTACTGAAGTGTAAGAAATCCCTCCCGTGCACATATGATGCTCCGTTGAGGCAATATATTTATTTATTCTCATCTTGTAATATTTTGAATTTCAATGAAAAAGTGGGGATTAGCTACCCTCACGAGTTTTAAAATTTTAAATTATTTCCTCACTTTGCAAAGTTTATATTAGTGTTGACATGCGCATACAAGGAGCCATGCCTCCACAAAAATATTTATTCCGTTTAAGAAAAGGTTTTGAGCGTTCCTTTAAACTTAGCTAGGCTACGGTAAAAGGTATTGCAAGCCTGCACGGGAGATATAACTCACAAATATTCATAGACTATTTTATTCGAAACGTTTACACCAGTAATAAACAAAAAATAGAAACATAACATAGGAAAATGTGTTGCGAACGGACTACAAGAATCCGTCCAAATCAGATGTTAAACTTACAAGGTTAATATCAATTTACAATAAAAGCCGCAACGGCCACATACGGCCACGGCATATAAAATAAATTCAAAACATACACAAGCCACTATAACAGACCACATCCAAATCTTCATCCGTATCCAAATCCTCAACGCAGGGGGCAGCCACAGAAGTGCTAGCCTCACCCAGCAAGTTCTGAGAGGACAAGGGATGAGAAACTATATCTACCATTAACTGACGAAGAGCCGCGTCATGCTTCTTCGCGCCTTCGGCACGGGTGTGAACATTAAGAAGAGAAAAGGATAAAGAGGTCTCGCCGACAACAACATTTACATCAGCATGATAGATAGGGACGGAGAGCTGCTCAAGGCACGGTTGAAGATAAGCAGCTTCAGGAAGGTCTGCCAAAGGCACGTCCAAATAAAAACAACAATGACCTTCATCCATCACGCGAATCTCATCTTTGGACTTCAACAAGTGAACCAAAGGGAAGTCCGCTTCCTCAAGAGCTCTTACCGCGTCAAGATAATTGGCCTCAGCAGTCTCCGGATTGTAAGCCACAACTGCGGAAAAGGGAAAAGGGGAGGTTCCGGGAATCCATGCTCATGACCAGCCGCCAAACCCACTTGCATACCAAAATCTACGGCCCGGCTAATGCATTGACCAGAATGTTTTGGTACTCGGGGGAACTTTCCACCATTTCACCATAGCAAGCTCCTACCCCATGCGTCAAAAGCCATCTGTGTCCCGGCCAAAGAGTCAGGTAAGAAGCGATAAAATTCCCCCTCCAAGCGAACCGGTACGTCCATCCAACCCATGTGTCCTCAATGTCGGCCATTCGATTGTACATAACCTGGGCCTGCGCTTCCTGTTGAGCTTCCATCTTCTCTTTTAAAATCACGAAAAGCAGGAATGAAGAGTCGAACCTTGCACGGGTCTGAAGTTAAAGTTAAAAAAAACAAAAAACAAAACACCACAAAGCAACAAACGAGCGGGAAAAATAAAAGTATACCTCAGAAGCAAGTCCATCTCTCTGGAGGACTAGGGTGGAAATTAAGTTTCTTGGCTTCAGACCCAGCAGCCAGGGAATGTCAAAGGGCAGACTTAAGGTACGTAGCTACGGGAATCAAGAAGGGGAGATGTCAGTACTACCTTCTGTGAAAACAGCCTCTTCAGAGCCGACACCCCCGCGTAAAAAATGATTTATCACAGTCAAAACAGAAGATAACCTGATCCGGAGACGGGGAAACCTCCGCGGACTCGGTCTCCTTCCTCTTTTACCAAAGAACTTCAATTCTAGCAAATTCCCATCCTTTTCCCTAAGAAGCACACCCCGAGCATCATACTTAGCCTGAAGCTTCTCTTTAAGTTCCAGCTCATGTTCAGTACGAGACCTCACCTCCGACCCAAGGCAAATTTGTCGCGCCGCCCCCACGTTAAACTCCTCGAACAATTGATCATAATCCATATTTCGGAGTGTGGAGAAAAAGCTAGGGGGCGACGCGATCTACCAACGTACGACAAGAAAAGCCGTCATCCAGCAGTGAATCGTTGGTAATATTCCAGCAAGGAATATACCAACGCTTGGCATCTTCAGACTGAATTTAGGGTGACGTGCTCATAGAACGAGTCAGCCGACTCTTCTAACGTCTCCAGTTGGGAGGACTCGCCCACGTCCGACGTAGGTGCGGCAAGCATCTTGCCCCTGCTGGAAGTCACAGTATCAGCATCAGTATACACAGGGGCATCCGCAACGCGGGAACTGGCAAAAAAGACAATAACGTTAAGGAAAGTACAAGTAAAGACAAAATCAAAGAAAGATAAGCACACACATACCTCCGCACGGTAACCTGAGTATGGACGTCCGCCAGAGAAGAAGGCCCCAATAAAAGGGAACTTTCTGGAATAGTCCGTCTCAGACTAGCAAGTGTCTTCCCACCTGTCCCAGAAGCGAGGCTAGGATGATCTACCCTCAACCTTTTAGCAGGAAGGGTATCACTCTGCTTTAACAACTTTTTCCTCTTAACCTTCTCCGGCTGCTTCCGAGCGGCATCTCCTTTCTCAACCACAGTCAGGTCGCCTTCCGGATCTACTAAATCCAAGTAAGAACCCACCGGAATAATATTCTCTTCCGCAACAACATGTCCTTCCACAAACGGAGCAGAAACCTCAGGACTAGCACCAGAACCACTACCACCTTCTTGTTGTATCGCAGCAAGAGCGTCCAGGGACACGAAGCAATGTTTTATACTATCAAGCAGCTTCACCTACTCTTCCCCTTTCTGGACCTCCACCGCTTGCACCTTCTGGGGGTCAGGGCAGTCTGTGATATAGTCAAGCAAACCCAGTCTGCAAAATAAATACCAAACGATCAACCCCATAAAAAACCATAATATAATAAAAAAAAAATTCCCACCAAAAGGATAGTTTCACCTCCACCGTTTTCTATCAAGGTCTTATCAAGGCTTGGTGATAGTGTTTTCATCAAATGGATAGTAGGGGCTCAAACCCACAAGAGCTAAAAAACACTCCAGATACCGTCGGAAAGGAGCTTTATTAGAAGAAAGGACCTGAACAGCCTGCTCTTGACGAGCGGTAAGATGGGGAGCCGGATCCTTCTCCAACACGCCCCCCGTATACAAAGGGACGGAGATAGGGAATTGATAAGTGTAAAATACACATATCCATTTATACTTAAAATAACCCAATATTAAAACCTATAAACTCACGTTCCCGAAAATGGCAAAAATATGCTTGTAATTTGTGTTTTGTAGTGTTGCAGGTATGGATAATGTCAAAATCACAAGAAAAACAGTCAAAATCGAGCAACCGGACACGAGATTCAGAAGTGTTCAAAAAGAAGCCCAAAGAAGCCATGCCTCAGCCCACAACCTTAGCTAAATCCTTTTATAACATCCAACAGGACCAATCTTGGAAAAGTTCAAAGTTATATATAATTGAAATGGAATCACAAAAGAATAGGGACTGAAATTGCCAAGAGGGCAAAGTCCAACTGAATTTTACCCCGTACTCAGTTATAAAAAAGGCGGGTAACTCCAAACACTATTCATCGTCTTCCCCGTTTTCACCCCATGGTAAAACAAAGGGCAAATGAAAATTAAAGGGTACGGAAGACAATTCAAAGTCTCTCTTACAAGATGGCAGGGATAATTCAGTCAAATCAAGAGAAATCATTGGTCTCCTCAAGCTTTGAGCGTACGCGGCTATGAAAGAAGCACAAATCTATGTGGGTTTTTGTACTAAAATACTCACAAAAGAAGCACAAACGTCACATCAATGGAATGACACGCTGGCAATCCTCAGGTGTCCACAGCTTGATCAAACGGCCACAAATGAAGCTCAAATGATTGGAGAAATGATTGGCCAGGATTGAAAGTTTGGAGAGCAGGGCTAGAGATCCTAGAAGCTTCCTCAAGTCCTATAAATAGAGGCCTTTTCTCACACCTACCAGAGTAGTTTTTGAGTAGTTTTTTAATATCTAGTTTTTAATCGAGTTTAAATTCGTATTTTTCCTTAATTGTAATTTTCCTTTTTCAAGTAATGTAATCAGCTTCTTTAATTAATGAAATTCAGTCTTTAGTATTTTTAAATCTCATTTTCTAAGCTCTCATTTAAAGTCATAAGCTCTCTTAATAAGCCATATTGTCTCATTAAGCTATTAAGCTCATATTAAGCTCTTTCAGTCTATAAGCTGAAATAGAGCTGTTTGAATTCGGTATTAATCTTATCTAAACCTTAAATCAGTTAAATCTATTATGGATCTTACTAAATTTGAGCTTTTGGAAGGGGATCTTAACTTGGAAGAGATCCCAAGGACTTATACCCTAGCTTATTAATAAGCTAGGGAG
The DNA here is from genome assembly GCA_026074375.1 of Tanacetum coccineum. NCBI lineage: Eukaryota > Viridiplantae > Streptophyta > Magnoliopsida > Asterales > Asteraceae > Tanacetum > Tanacetum coccineum. Next base: position 22,422 of record BQNB010051077.1, read on the forward strand.
CTTGTAGCTGCCTTTATTGGTCCTCTTGTTTAGCTAGAGGAGTTTGTAAGTTTCTCTTTCATTTTCCTTTAATTTTCTATGTTTTAATAATGATATTATGTGCTTTGCTATGTTTAGATATGCTTACTTGTATTCTCTTTGCGTATTCAGTGTTTAATTAATTATTGTGGCTATTAGTTATATGTTCTAGTCGTTTTTGTTTTAAAATAGTTTAGATCATTAGTTATTTAATTTCTGTCATAAAAAACTCATAAAATCAAAAACTATTAGATTAATTAGTTAAGATCTTTGGAAATTTTACTTTTCAGTTGTTGAATCCATGATTGCTAAGTTTGTTTTAAGTAGTTTTTATCTGGTTATTAGTATTTGTTAAATTAGATTCTCTTTAAAAAAGTTTTTCTCAAATATTCATAATCTTATAAAAGGCGGTGTTGGGATTTAGTGCAATCTCAAATTTTCATAGCAGTACTAACATAAGTTAGTACATGCCGCACTTATCACTACCAGTACTAACCATTAAATTAGTATCTGCCAGCCTAGATTTTTAAGCTACGGAATTCTATAGTAGGATTAAGTTTAGTTATAGCTTATCTTAAATTTAGTTTTTAGCTCATATTCTTAGCTTATTTCATAGCTTATTCTGTTCTTCTTATAAGTCAATTGCATCAGCAGTACTCTTCAAGTTAGTACTGTCTGATATTTTCACTACAGTACTAACTAACAAGTTAGATTACGGCTACCTCTCTTGATTTAACTTCTAGTCGGAGTGATTGTAGGATTTTAATGGCCTATCTTCTTAGCATTTTTTTAAACTCTAGTTATAGCTTAAAATAGAACAAGTCTTAAATTTCATTTTCTAGCTTATTTTCTTAGCTTATTTTTGCTGTTAAAAAGTTAAAAGCCAAAAACAGTACTTAGAAACTTTAGGATTTAAATTTGTTAAATTTAGCCTATGGGTCTAGATTTTCTAGCTTTAATTAGTAGATTATAAGTGTTTTATAAGCCTTAAAGTTTTTGAGTTAGTTTAGCATTTATAAGCCTTTAAGCTCTTTGGAATTTGTGCTCTCTGCTTATTTTCTGATTTTGCTTAGTTCATTGCTAAATTCAGTAATAGTTTAAAAGCACTTCTAGCTTGAATTTATTTGCATTTTTAGATTAAGCACATCATAAGCTTCCTAGATCACTTTTCCTTTTTCACATTAAGCTTAAATTGAGCTTATAAGCGCTGTTTTTAGTTAAAACCTAGCCCAAACTCTTGTTTCTGTTAGCAGCTTATTAATAGCCTTTTTAGAACTTTTATTTTGGAGTTTCAGACTATAGTGCTTTTGTTAAAGTTGTTTCTCACCTAGCTTTCTTTTTACAACTTTGTTATTTGAGTTTTTATTTTAAGCTCTCTTTAATTTTCGAATGCTTATGGACTTAAATGTTCGATCGTGGGTTAGATTCTCAGGGTTAGATCAGTTGTAACTTTTCGATCTTGTTGGTTTTTCAGTTAGTCCTCCATTAGTTTGATTAGTTTCCCGTTAGTTCTTAGGTTTTTGCTCCAATTAGTCCAATAGTTAAGTTTTAATTAAGTTTATTAATTTTAATTAGTATTTAGGTTTGATTTTTAATTAGTTTAATTAAACTTTTATAAAAAGATAAAAATTAGGGCTTTTATTTTTAATAATTTTCGGCAATTTTTCTTTATTTAGTGAAATTTTAGTTTACATTTTTAGGGATTTAAAATTTGTTTACTTGCTTAATTGTCATTATTTGTTGCTTCTTAATTTCGTAGTAATAGCTTATCCAAAATATCTTTGTTCCATTCAAATCAGGATCCGAACCTAAAACGTGGTTTCAATTTCACTAGTCGTTGGGGAAACGACCCGGGTGATCATACTTACCCGGTTAAACATACGTATATTATATATATTATATTATTTTTGTAAGTTTTAACTTTTTACCTTAGTTAAAGGTGAATAGTTGGAATTTACCTAAGTAGTATTTTTATTATATATTTTATAGGTACGTAAAACTACGAATCAGTTTTTGGCGCCGCTGCCGGGGACTAGTGTTTACGATTCCTACGTTTTTGTTTGTTGATTTGGTTTGAAGATCCTTTCGTCCTCGAAAGTTTCATTCTTGTTTTAAAATTCAAAAATCCAAAAAAAAATCAAAAATATAAAAAGTAAAAAAATATTTTCCTTTTCTTTTTAGTATAAGTAAAAGATAAAAAAATATAAAAAAAAATCAAAAACATAAAAAATTGTCCTTTAAAAAAGAAATAAAATAAACAAAGTTGGTAATCGAACACCAACAAATAATATCTTCTATTGAGATATTATCATTTCAATTTCCCCCCCGGTGAATTGCATTGTTCCCAAAATACGTAATCAAGATTTAAACTTTGCCTTTGTGTCTTACCAGTACGGCTCACCTTGAATTTTTTTTTTCAAGAGCTACCGTGAAGTAATTGATTATTTGGTTTAAGTCTCTTTCGTGTAACCGTTAAAATTCATTAAAAAAAAGTTTTAGAGTAAAGTTTTGCTTTTTAATTGCTAGTCTTTTCTTTTTATGCGCACTCGTTCGCAATCTCGAAGACGTCGACAACAACAAAATCTTCCGGTTGAACAAAAACGGTTGTTCCTATGGCTGACAATCGAACGATGGCAAATGTTACAAGCCACCTATCGAGGGGTATGAAGGATTGCTAATAGTTATTCCACCAATTCAATGTAACATTTTCGAGCTCTCAAACAACCTTTTAATCAATCATGGGCAAAGTAATAAGTTTACGGATAGACGAGACCCTCACAATCACCTTCGAATTTTTTATCAAGGCTCACCTTCTACGTTTTAGACATCCAAAGTTCCGAAACACTTCGGTTTAAGCTTTTGCGTTTCCTTTTTTCTCTAGACGGTATGAAGCCCGAGATTGGTTACGAACAAGGAACCCTCCTAGATCATTCTCACATGGGACGACCTTTGTTTCAAAATTCATTAATACAAATTCTTCCCACCATCTAAAAACAACTTACCTCCGAAACAAAATCCACCAATTTTTCAAGAACCCAAAATACTGAAACCTTTTAAGAAGCATGGGGGATACGTTTTTAAAGGGCATCACTTCGTCAATGTCCTCACCATGGCTCTCGGAATACACCAACTCGATACTTTTTACAACTCTTTGAATTCATAACGTCAAGATGCATATAGATTCTGCAGCAATGTTGGGCAATTTCTTAGACAAGATGCCTCAAAGAAGGTTTAGCGATTATTGAAAGCAATTCAAAAGTTCGTTTACTCAAAAGTCGTGCTAATGATCTCAAGATGTGAGTTACGGATGCTCCCTCTTTCTAATTCTTCACGCCTTCTAAATAATTCTTTCGTTATCGCAACAACTAAGCCGCTTCCTTCTGAGGATAGATGACTATTGAGATGAACCAAATGATGAATTCAATGTATGCTTATAGGGTCATTACTATCTCTTGCACAGTCCAAAGCAGTTGAGGAAGTATGAGTTACTTGTGGATCGAATCACCATTTTAATCATTGTCCGTTAAATCGAGGTGGAAACGATTTTCCTGTTTTTTATGACAACATCCAACAATTTCAACAAACGCAGCTTATGTTGGAGAATTTTTCCAAAGAAGAAACCAATCCTACTATTTTTGGCAAGTCAAAATTGAAACACGGGTTTCAATCAACCGAATGTCCAAAACAACCAAAACCGTTATCAAGGAACCAATTCTAATTTCAACCAAAACCGTGGAGGAAACTTTAATCAAAACCGTCAAAACAACCAAAACCAAGTTTATCAAGCTCCACCATACCAACCACCAATCAATCAAGTTTTACCTTACCAACCTCCAACAAATAGTGTTTTGAAAACGGATTTTGAAAGCTACGTCAAAGCAAACGATGCAATATTAAAGAATGTGCAAAATCAAAATCAAGGATTGCAAAATCAAATGGCAAATGTTACAAAGTTTGGTTACAAAGCCTTTTGCACCTAGTTTGATGACTTAGGCAATCCAACCAACCTTCAAGTTCTAGTTCATTACCAAGCAATTACATTCCAACACCCAAGAAACGAAGCCAAGGCAATTACAACTCGTAGTGGTGTTTCATACGATGGACCTCCGATTCCACCGCCGGTGGTGGAAAAGGAAAGTGAGGTGACAAAGGATACGGAGCTACCGAGCACCGAAGACATCCAACCTCCTCCATTGGTCCATGAACAAACCAAAGACAAAGAACCAATCGAAGAGCCTTCTTTCGTTGCCAACAAAGCCAAACCTAATTTGCCTTACCCATCGAGACTCAACAAACAAAAGATTCATGAAAAGGATGATATCCTAGCTTCAAAGTTTATGGAAATCTTCCGTAATCTTCACTTTGAGCTAAGTTTCGCGGATGCTCTCATTCATATGCCAAAGTTTGCTCCGATGTTCAAAAAGATGCTTAATAACAAAGACAAGTTAATTGAGTTAACCAAAACGCCGTTGAATGAAAATTGTAGTGCGGTTGTCCTTAAAAGCTTCCAAAAAGTATGGTGACCACGGACGATTTCTCATTTCCATGTGATTTTTTTCAGAGTTCGATTCGTTACTTAGGCCTTGCCGGATTTAGAGCTGCTAGTATCAATCTTCATCCTTTATCCATTTGGAAAAAAAGCTTCAACTCTCAGGCCTTACTGAAACAAAAATGGTGTAGAAATTAGCCGGACGTCTCAATTTCCAACCCACCGGCTGTAGTGAAATTGTGTTTGTCAAAGTAGGGAAGTTTTACTTTCCCTGACCGACTTTGTTTGTTCTTGACTTTATAGCCGATCCTCGAGTACCGTTAATACACGGGGCGCGACCCTTTCTTGGACGGTCTATGCTTTAATCGATGTTTATGAAGGAGAGATTACTCTCAGGAATGATGATCTAATCGTTAACCCTTAAATGTGGTGTGCACCTTCATTTCATACAACAATCTCGGAATCATTGAGAAGATTGATCCTAATCGATGTACTTGTGAAGAGTATTCTCAAGAAGTACTTGGATTTTCCGATTTCCGTTGCTTACAACAATCCTTTCTCTGCATTCGATCCGATTGTTTTCTCTTCTTCTCCGCACTCACTCCTTTTGTGGAAATGAAAGCGATTTTCTTACTCTTTGAGGGAAGCGATGCTTTCATAGTAATCAGATGATGAACCAGAGTTTCACTAGTTTTCAATGCTACATACTACAATCCCGAGGGTGAATTTCATTCTCGAGGCACTTCACAACAATGATCAATTACCTTCACCAGACCAGGAGATTATTACCGGGAATTCTAAAGGATCTTAAAGTTGTTGAACCAAAGAGTCTTCACTTGAACCAAAGATGAGTTCGCGAAGTCGAGCTTTAAAGAGTTACCTCAGCATCTCGAGTATGCATTCTTGAGGAAAATAACAAACTTCAGTCATTAATTCTCAAAAGATTTTAGCCAAGACGACAAAGACCTCACCATTCATGTTTGAAAAACAGTAAAAACAAGTATTGCTTGGAAACTTACTGATATCCGAGGCATAGATCCAACAATTTTGCTCACCAACAAATCCTTTTAGAAGATGATTACCAACCTCCAGTCCAACATCAAAGGAGGGTTAACCCTAAAATCCACGACGTCATCAAGAAAGAAGTAGAAAAACTTCTTGACGCGGGATTGATTTATCTAATTTCGGATCTTTTTTTTTTTTTTAGTCCAGGGTTAGTCCTAGTCCATTGTGTCCCTAAATAAAAAAGGTGGTATGTCCGTTGTCACAAACGAAGAAAATGAGCTGGTGCCTACAAGATTAGTCACGGGATGGAGAGTTTGCATCGATTATCGAAAGTTAAACGAAGCAACTTGTAAAGACCATTTTCCGTTACCATTCATGGACCAAATGTTAGAGCGATCCTAGCCGGTAACGAATTTTATTGTTTTCTTAGATGGTTTTTTCAGGGTATTTTCAATCCCAATTGATCCTAAAGATCAAGAGGAAAACTACTTTTACGTTGCCCATACGAAACTTTTCGCGTACCATAGTTTGCATTCGGATATATGCAATGCTCCCGGAACTTCCAAGTTGTATGATGGCTATTTTTTCAACGATATGGATGAAAAAAAACGATGGAGGTTTTTATGGATGATTTTTCAGTTTTTGGAGATTCTTTTTCCTCGTGTCTTGCCAATTTAGATAAATAAAATGCTTAAAAAGGTGTGAAAAGACACAAATTTAGCATTAAATTGGGTGAGAAAAGAGCCATTTCATGGTAAAAAAAAGGCATTGTTTTAGGACATAAGATCTCTAGAAAAGGAATTGAAGTCGATAAGGCCAAAGTTGATGTAATTTCTAAGCTTCCTCATCCAACGACCGTCAAAGGAATTCGAAGTTTTCTCGGGCATGCAGGATTCTATCGAAGATTTATCAAAGACTTTTCCAAAATCTCTCGACCCATGACCCATCTCTTAGAAAAGAACACTCCTTTCATTTTTTTGGAATATTGCATTCTAGCCTTTTAAACATTGAAAAAGAAATTGACCAAAGCTCCAATTCTCATTGCTCCATGATTAGGCTAGTCTTTAGAGAGATAAACACATAGAGAGATTCTAGAGAGAGAGTGTGTATGTGTTTTGAAGTGTAAAAGATTTGACTAGCTTGCCTCTTCCAAAGTTGGAAGAGGCTATATATAGTACTTATAATATACTGGGTATTCGTACCCGACTTAAAACCGAAAAACGTACTATTAACTATTAAACTACGAGCTATAATAAACAGTAAAATACACGGGGTGACCGAGTCTTTTTCTAATATCTAACACTTTTCAACAAGAAAGACGCCAAAGCAAGATTGCTTAGATGGGTCTTACTTCTTCAAGAATTTGATTTTAAAGTTATCGATACCAAGGGAGCTGAAAACTATGCAGCCGATCACCTTTCTCGTCTTGAAAACCCTTACGAAAATATTTTTGATCCAAAAGAGATTACCGAGACTTTTCCTTTAGAGACTTTAAATGTGTTAACTTCTAAAGACCAAAGTACCCCGTGGTTCGCCGACTTTGCTAACTACCACGCGGGGAAATTCATTAAAAAAGGAATGTCGACTCAAGAGAAAAACAAGTTCTTTAAAGATGTAAAACATTACTTCTGGGATGACCCTTTTCTTTTCAAGACTTGTGCGGATCAAATAATTCGAAGGTGTGTAGATGGCAAAGAAGCTCTCGAAATTCTCGAAGCTTGTCACAGTGGACCCACCGGGGGACACTACGGTGCCAACTTTACCGCCAAGAAGGTTTTTGATGCCGGTTTCTTTTGGCCTACCATTTATAAGGATGCTTTTGAATTTGTCAAATCTTGTGATGCATGTCAAAGACAAGGCAAAATCTCTCAACGTGATGAGATGCCTCAAAATGCAATCCAAGTTTGTGAAATTTTCGATGTATGGGGTATCGATTTTATGGGACCTTTTCCGTCGTCTAGAGGTAACAAATATATTCTAGTAGCCGTCGATTATCTTTCCAAATGGGTTGAAGCGAAAGCGCTCCCCACCAACGATGCTCGAGTAGTTGTTAAGTTCTTAAAATCCCTTTTCTCCCGATTCGGTGCTCCGAGAGCAATCATAAGCGATCGTGGGACCCATTTTTGTAATGACACATTTGATAAAGTTATGTCCTAAATAAATGGTGTCACACCATCGTCTTTATCGACTCCTTACCACCCTCAACGAGTGGTCAAGTTGAAGTCACAAATCGAGGTCTCAAAAGAATTTTAGAGAGGACGGTAGGAAGAAAACCGTGCCTCATGGTCAGTAGACAATTTAGATGATCTAATGGGCTTTTAAGACCGCTTAACAGACTCCAATTGGAAGCACTCCCGTACAATTAGTTTATGGAAAAGCGTGTCACTTACCAGTTGAACTAGAACACAAAGCATATTGGGCTCTTAAGCATGCCAACTTCAATTTAAAGACCGCGGGCGATCATCGAAAGCTCTAACTCAATGAACTTAGCGAGCTTTGTGATCAAGCTTATGAAAATTCGTTAATCTACAAGGAGAAGACAAAGAAACTACATGATTCCAAGATAAAGAATCGAATCTTCAATGTTGGTGATCAAGTCTTGCTTTTCAACTCCCGATTAAAGATTTTCTCCGGAAAGCTCAAATCCCGATGGTCCGGACCTTTCACAATCACCGAAGTTTATCCTTATGGCACTGCCAAGTTGTCTGATACGCCGTATCCAGAGAAGACCAATACGTCGTATTGGATATATAGTATGTGAATATTCTGGAAGATATCAAATGTGGTCCCTACTCCAAGAACCTCCAATACGCCGTATCCAATCACTTAGATACGCCGTATCGAACCGACTTCCAGACAGTATAAATAGAAAACTCAAAAATGAGTTTTAAGTGCGTTAAATCATATTCTTGATACCTAAACTACAAAAGTCAATTTTTAGAGGAGAAAAAGAGTAGAAGAGGTCTTGCAACGCATTTCAATCCATAGAAGACAATGTGTAATTTCTTAAACTTTTATAATCGTTCAGTTTTGGTATCATTCGTTAACTCGGTTAGTTTACCTTGGCTAAAACAATTCATCTGTTGTATTAATTATGATGTTTGAAGGCTAATACCTTCAGGTATTAGCCATTATTATGAAGATCTGAATGTTTGGTTTTGTTTATATCTCGATTGCTTAATTTATCGTTGAATGCTTGTTTATGTTTATCAATTCATACTTGTTTACGTGCTTTTGTATGTGACCTATCATTCAACTGGATCTAGTGATACGGACCAAGTAATCTAGATGCCGGGATAGCTCTCCATATAGTGATTTATACATCTAGAATCATAGGATCACAAGTATTGTCCTTCCAAAATCGTGTTAAGGATACACTTCTGGCTTAACTAGTTAACGGAAACTGCCTTTGGTTTATTGAACATGTTAACTAGTAGGTGAATCTAGATAATTCAACAAGTAATGTTTTGATTCCATTGGATAGTTGGACAAGTGGACTACTAGAGTATAAATTGCCATTAAGCAGTAAGTGGGTAAAGTCTCTATGAGCTAGGGTTTAACAAGATCACCATTGCTTTAATCCCTAAGATAGATTATAATCAGCAATAAGGAATAAGGATGCTTTATGCGGATGCTTTAATTGTGATAGTATTAATGTGTCTAGGTCTTAGGATGAAGTAATCGGATTATTGATGGCTAATACATTTTTCTATCATAAGGCTCGACCGCTCTTTTATCTTATGTTAATTTGCTTGTGCGGGTTAAAGTGTCTTGAATTGATTGTAGTCACTAACCAAACCTGTACCAGTCTCTGAGGCTGAAACCCCCCCTTTTACCTGTTAGAATTAGGATTAGAACAAACGTAGGATTAACATAGGTTTGACTTAGATTAGAATTAACTTATATTAGATAAATTAAAATATAAATAAATTGAGAGATTTAACCTCGCTTCAAGTGTTCGACACTCTAGTTACCACGAATCTACCATCGACCGGGTACACTGCTCGTTAAAGTGTTGTTTTTGGTTAAGTCGGCAAAATATAAACACCACAAAACGACACATCAAAATCTTGACCAATTTAACCCTAAAACCTATAGTGTGAATACTCAAAGTTTAAGTAAAAACATTTTTACATTCGTTAAAAATGTAAGGAACTTTCGAGTCACATTTTAAATCACGAACTAGCGGCTTTAGTTAATCCGACAAGCGACAAAACGTACCTAGGATTCCCCCTAGTATGCTTGACCGGTTAGGAGACCATAAGGGACAACAAGGCACTATTTTAGCTACCATGTCTCCTATGGTACCACTATATCCTTCATTTTATTTTCTTAAAAACACATAGTATCTAAACATGAAATCAAAAGCTCTTTCTGTTTTTCTCTCCTCTTGCTCACGTCCCAACATAAACACACACATAATCCACACATTTTTCCACCTTTGATTAAAAAACATGAAGGTTTAAGCATTTTCGGGTTAACTCAAATAGGTGTGGGTTCATAAAAACAACGTTTGTGTTGTCGGTTTCGCGTCGACCTCATCTTCAAAACCCTCTTTTGTAAGTCACTTTATTTCATAAATTCTTATACTTTTGAATGTCTAATAATGCATAGATGTTGGTTGTACGGTGCATTTTCTAAAAATCAAAAGCTAAAAGTTTTAAAATAAATATAAAAGGTGCATTTGGTTCGAGTTCAAAAAGAAGGAAAATAAGGAAAAACTCACTTTAATATTTTAATTGTGATGGTTGAATAATATTTTTTGTACATAAAGGACTTATAGCTTATGTGGCTCATTCAGCTTATAAATAAGCACAAAAGTGCTTATTTGGGGCTTATATAGTCTCGGCAAAAAAAGAATAAGGGAAAAATGATTTTTGATTGTTTACCTCTTTTATCATATTTTTATAATTTATTTTGATAGCTTATTTTGAGAACTAATAGCTTATTTAAAAAGCTACATATTTGGTTTTTGGGCTAAATAACTCACAACCCAAAAAGGGTAAATAAGTCGTGACCTTATTTACTCCTTTTTGTGGTTCGGCTTATTTTCACGACTTATCCTTTAGCTTATTTGAGTACTAGAAATACTTAATCGTATATTTAATAACTCGATGTTCGATTTCAGACTTGGAATTTTTCAGAAAGGTTGTTTTGGTCGTAATAAGGCCACGACCCAACTAGAAGCCCAATAAGCTTCAGCATATTTTTGGGACTTTTCGTTCGACTTATTTTCAAATATTTGAAATACCCGTTTTAGTCGGAAAAATGTCGTTTAAGTGGTTAGATAGCTAGTTGTGGTTATTGGGCCGAAAAGCCCAATAAGTGCCTATTAAGCTCACGGCTAATAGCTTATTTGACCACGCGGCTTATTTCGTTGACTTACTACTTTGCTTATTGGACTTTGTTATTTTCGATTTATTGATATTATTAAATTTTATGTTATTGGGCTAACTAGTAAACTTATTATTAGGCATATTATAGATTAAATACTAAAACTAAAGATTTTAAACAAATATTGGGCCTTAAGGCCCAATAAGTGAAAACTAGTCAACTTGAACGTGTAAAACGGATTTTTGGTATACTTATATCTATAGAAGTTCAAAATAGTTTAAATAGCCATTTAGAAACATGTTTGGTAAGAATTTAGTCGAAAATGTGAATTTTGGCATTTTGTCGGAATTTGAATTATTTGGAAAAAGTGTTTGAAAAATAAGGTCTAAGACCTTGGATAACGTTTTATAAACGAACGGGTCATGCCGAAATTTTATAAAATTATTATAATTAGAATATTTTACTAAAAACTACTTTATTAGAAATCCAACAAAAAGACGAAATAATAAAATATTATTGTTTTAATAAATCGACTAAAAGACGAAAAATATATTTTATAATTTTATAAATTATAAAACTTCTCTAAATTGTTTTATGTAATTAAAACGCGTCATTTCTTGCAATCAATACAATTAAACTTGGTAACTTGGCCTTACCGGGTAATTAAGTCTTGTTATTTTACTTGTCTATTTTTCTTAAATAGTATAAGTATATAAAATCTAATATACGTACTTTGACATGTCTTCTCCGAGTCTAAATCACCAACCATCACACAACCACTAAGACTAAAAGCAGTAATACGAAAACGATTTTCAAAACTCCTATTCATCAATTTTAAATACACATTTCAAACATAATTCTAAGTCAAACAAATTGCTAGGTCGTGTCTAGAAGCCGTTGTACTCCGTTGTTTGACTACCATCCTCTCAGCTACTATTTATCTTTATTTGAGGTGAGTTCTCGTAACCCTATTTTTTTAAACTCTTTTTCGTTGGGGGAAAATGATACTCAAAACCTTTTCAACTACTTTTAAAGTCTGTGCAAAAACCTTTAATTCTTTTGGACAATGTTGTGCCTATGATTGTATGCATGAATGCTATGTGAACACTATGTGAATGCTATGTGAATACTTGAGATCTATTTATGCGAAGTTCCATTAGGAATTTCTGCACTGTACTATTTAGCCGACTGTGTAGCTCCAGCTAGTAAGCGATAGGTTCGGAGGACTATAAGCGTGCGGGTTATGTGATATGTTGATTTGGGTGGGATACACTGGATAAGATTGTTTGATGTGTTTTGATAATTTAAATACTGTTATAATGCATTTCTGCTTTCCATATTGCACAACTGTCCACGTCTTATATCAGCGATGAACAACTGGGTTTTTCCTAAAACCTACGAGCTCACCAACATAATGTTGACCTTTTCGAGTATCATTTTTAGGTGATCGGTATTTTAGATTGGAGGTAAAGGAGTACAAGATTTTACAATGACCATGATATTTTTCCAAGGACACATGTGTATTTCATAGTTAAGATTGTATTCAATGTAACATTGTAAACCAAATTTTTGGTATTAAATTTTGGTGTAATCTTATATCTTGTGCGATGTAAATCATTATGTGTCCCAGTCCCGTGTTCCGCTTCTAACAGGTGTGACAGTTTGATATCCCCAGAGCCAAGGTTTATAGAGAATCCCTTTTTGTTTTCAAAATAAAAATGCGACTAAACCCAACAAAACATTTATTTTGCAAACCTAGAACATGACGAAAAGTTACTAGCTCGAGCATTTCATTATTTTACCTAAATTATTGCATAGCTAAATAACTACGCTAATATTCACGAAGGACCAAGAAATAAAGGGGTCGTTTTCTAAGTTTGAATGTTAGAGGAGGGGTAAATGAAATACCTAAGATCACCCAGAAAATCACCTCGACCTTATGTGTACTTACCATCTTTTAATGTGTTAGACACTTAATTGTGCTTTTTGTTCTATGATCCTAAAAGTTACCAATGAGGTAATGAAAACAATACATTATGTCAACACAAATAAGTTGTAGTTAGGAAGTTAGTTATCATAAAAAGAGAAAAATCTTTGAAAATGGGAAATCGGGTGTTTTATAACTTGTGATCTCTTAATTCTCTCAACAAAACTCTTTGCTACTTTTCAAAGGTTTAGTTTGGGGAAGTTTCGAGGTATTTGGTTATAAGGCATGTGATATTGCGTGAGGACATGCAATCGTTTAGTTTGGGGAATTTTGATAAGTGTAAAATACACATATCCGTTAATACCTAAAATAACCCAATTAAACCCAAAACAGTCCAAAAATTGCAAAAATATGCTTGTATTTGTGTTTTGTGTATGTAGGTACGGATATATCAAAAATCACAAGAAAACAGTCAAAAACGGGCAAGCTCGGACACAAGAATCAGAAGAGTACAAAAAGAAGCCAAAGATTCAAAGCCGAAGCCAGAAAAGTCAAATCCAGTCAAAAATGGTCAACCAATAAAAGTCAAAACCCAAAAACATTCCATTTTCACCCTCCAAGTTTCACCAAAGTCCAAAAATAGCCCTTCACCTCTTATTGGGCCTTAAAAACCTTAATGGGCCTGAAAAACCCAAAAACCCCATACCCGAATCCATAAGCCCATTACCCTAGCCCAACTCTTCCTTTTTATAAACCACAAGGGCCAGTTTTGCAATTTCTGATACAAGTTTATAACTAGAAAAGGAGGAATCAAAAGAGAGGGACTAAAATTGCAATTATCCCAAAGTTTAAAAATTTGTTACCCGCTTCAGTTATAAAGGCACGAAGCCTTTTTATTGTTCATTTGTCTCTCTCGTTTCACCAAACAGTCAAAACAAAGGGCAAATTAAAATCAATGGGCAATTAAGACAATTCATGAGCTCTCTAACAAGATTGCAAGGACAGATAAGTCAAATCAAGAGGCAATCATTCCTCACTCAAGCTCTAGGCCACGTGGACATGAAGAAAGCACACAAGAGGCGTGGGTTTTGCACTAAACTCACTCACATAAGTAGCACAAGCTGTCACAATCAAAGAATGACAGCTTGGCAATCCTCTAGTGTCCACAAATGATCAAACGGCTCAAAATCATGATCTAATGATTTATTGAATGAATGGTGATGATTGAAGGATTGGGGAGCAAGGCAAGAGAGACTAGAAGCTTCACCTGCAGCCTATAAATAGACCCTCTCATCACACACACAAGGACGTCCTTTTCTTTTTCCTTTCTAGATTTTTAGCCTAGTATAGTTTTTAAGCTTAATGTAATTTTTAAATCAGTTGTAATTTCTTTTAAGTAATGTAATTCAGCTCTTTTTAATGAAATTTAGTTTAAGTCAGTTATAAGCTCTCTTTTCTTTTTATTCATAAGCTCTCTTAATAAGCCAAATTGTCTCAATAAGCTAATAAGCTCATTTTAAGTTCTTTCAGTCTATAAGCTGAAATAGAGCTTATTTAATTCAGTATTAATCATACCTAAACCTTAAATCAGTTAAACTTACATTTATCATGGACTTAATTGGATTTGAGCTTATTTGGAAGAGAGATCAATCCTGGAAGGATCTCTATGGACTTAACTCCTAGCTTATTAATAAGCTAGGAGAGCTTGTAGCTGCTCTTGTGGTACCTCTTGTTTAGCTAGAGGATAAAGTAAGTCTCACCTTTAAAGTTCTTGTTCATTTTCCATTCTAGCTTAATTTTACTTATATGCTTGCTTATTGCTTATTTGCTTATTTAATTTGCTTATTAGTGCTTATTTGTGTTTTATCTAGCTTAATAATCATAATTGTTTATCTGTTTTTGATTTTCTTAGTTTAGATCATAGACTTTCACATAATTGTCTTAAAAACCTTAAAAAACCAAAAATAGTAGAAAATTAGTTTAAATCTTAGATTATTGCTTAATAAGTTGTTAATTCATGTTAGATAGGGTTGTTATAAGCTAAAAATCATCTGGTATTAGGCATTTGATAAATAGATTTGATTTTATGAAGTTTTTTTTAATCTGTCAATGAGTTAAAGGAGTGTTTGGTTTAAGCTACTTTGACTATCAAAAGTCAAAAGTTTTGTGCAAACCTTTTTGAGACAGCTTTGATTTAGTTAAAAACAATAGGAAATGAGTTCTAATAAGTTAGTTTTGGAAATTTAGAAAGTTTGAACTTATTTTTGTGCTGACCTAGTTACCAGGGGAAGGTCTTTTGAATTTCACTTGTGTAAAATTTACTCTAAGCTTTAAGAGGCTTAGATCTTGCTTTCAATTCATTTGTGCACTCAACTTGAGTGTGTTTAAGTGCAGGTTTACCCTTAGGTAACCTGCACTACATGGTTTACACTTGTGCCAAGTGCATCAGTACTACCAAATAGTTAGTATTGCTGTCACTTTTAGCATTAGTTTATTAGGCTAGGTTACTCATAGGGATTTTAGGTTTTAAATAAGAGGGACTTTGATTTGTATTGCTTAATATCAATTAGGGCTTAATTTTCATTTCCAAATAAGTTTACTATAGTAATTCAGCTGTCAAAGTCATAAATAAGCCAAAAACAGTAGCCATAAGACTTAGCTTTTAAATTTAAGATTTCTAGCTTATAGGTTTAGAATTTTTAGGTTAGATTAGTAGTTTATAAGCTGATTACCTAGTCTTCTAAAGCTTAGGTCCCAATTCAGCTTATGGAGCTTTTTAGCTTAATTTAATTTTGTGCTTTTAAGTGTTCTTTCTGAGTTTAGCATTTTAATCATCAATTTTAGTGGCCTTTAAGTGTTTCTAGCTTAGGTTTCTTTTCATTCTTAGATTAAGCAATTTATAAGCTATCTAGAACACTTTTCCTTTCTAAAATTGAGCTTAATTTGAGCTTAATATAGTTGTTTTAGTAAAAATAAGCCCAAAACCCCACTTTCTGTGACAGCTTATTGATAAGCTGTTTTTGAGCTTATTACTTAGTTTCAGTTTAGGTCTCTTTTATAAAAGTAGCTTATTTTTGTGTCCCTCTATATGTCCTAGTATTAAATTTCATATAAAGTCAAAATCTATAAAAACAGCAAACAAGGGGTTGCCAACTCGTACCCACGGAACTCAAACTCATAGACCCAACATGTTAACCAGTTTGCTTCATTAGCTCATCCGTCATTGTTTCTTTCCTTTAAATTCTTATACACGTTTTAATTTCCCTTTTTATAAATAAGCCGTATCAATATAAGCTCATTTGAGGGCTTATTCGTTTAGCAATTTGGTTTTTCTTAATTTTCTTGTGTTCCTGCGCGGGAGGGGGTGGGGGGGGGGGTGGGGGGGAGCGGGGGGGGGGGTGGGGGGGGGGGCTAGTGTTTAAGATTTATCCTGAATTTTTTAGATTTTTCCAGCTTAAATTTTATTTTTAATCAATTTTCGAAAGTAAAAATCTTAAAAAATCAATAAAAAATAGAAAAAAGTTTCAGAAAAATACAAAAAAATAGTTTTTAGTTTTATAAAAAATAGCTTTAGGTTTACATCTAGTAAAATCATTTTTACACTTTTTAGATTTTTATTTTCATTTTTAAGCTTTTATTTTTAAATTTTTATAAGTTGGATTTTTTTTTTTAAAAATAGTTAAAAATAGTTTTCTGAGTTTTTATGTTATTTTAGACTTTTATAAGTTTAAAAATCATTTTTCCAAATTTTTAGTACTTAATTTACTATTTTTTAAGATTTAATTAGATTAAATTAGTTTTTAATTCATATTAAATTCAAAAATAATATAAAAATGTTTTTCTATTTCCTAAAATTTTCTTTTGTCTTATCTTAGGTTTAGAAATTTAATTTGCAATTTTAGGGATTTATTTTAGTCTACTTGTCAAATTGTCGCGTTTTATTTGTTTCCCGTATTTGTTTAATTGTTTAATTGCTAAAATTTACTTGTTGTTTTAGATTGTCAAATCATCCATTTGCTTATTCAAATCAGAATCCAAGCTTAAACGAGGTTTCAATTTCACTAGTCGTTGGGGAAATGACTCGGGTGATCATACTTACCCGATTAAATATACGTATTATATATTATATTATATATATTTTTGAGAGTGAATTTTCCTTAGGGAACAAACATGATTAATCAACTAAACAAGCAATAATCAAAGATCTACTCTATTTTTACTATTTTTGGATTTTTAAAGCTTTTGGCGCCGCTGCCAGGGACTAGTGTTTAAGATTCCTTCGTTTTTAGTTTATTTGGTTTGAAGATCCTTTCAACCTTGAAAGTTCCATTCTTGTTTTATAATTTAAAAAAAAATAATAAAATATAAAAAAGTAAAAATATTTTCCTTTTCTTTTTAGTATAAAAAAAAAATCAAAAAAAAATCTTCCTTTTTAATTAAGGAATAAAAGTCACCAATTGGTAAAAATACCAAAATATAATACTCTCAACGGATGTATTATCATAATCAATTCCGGTGAACTTGTTGGTTCCCAAATCGAACTAAAGATTTAACACTTGTCATTTGTGTCTCTACGAAGTACGGCTCACCTTGAAAAGCAATTTTTGAGAGCTACCGTGAAGTAGTTGATTATTTGGTTTAAGTCTCTTCCGTGTAACCGTTAAAATTCATTGTTAAATATAAAAAAAAAATTAAAAAATTAGTGTAAAGTTTTGCTTTTTGATTTTTAGTTTTTCTTTTTATGCGCACTCGTTCGCAATCTCGAAGACGTCGTCAACAACAAACTCCTCCGGTTGTTGTTGAAAATTTTGATTTAGAAGAACCAATTGTCGATCAAAACATTGTTGCAATGGCCGATAATCGAACGATGGCCCAAATGTTACAAGCACCCATCGAGGGGTATGAAGATGCTATTGTTGTTCCACCGATTAATGCTAACAATTTCGAGCTTAAACAACCTTTAATCAATCTTGTGCAAAGTAATAAGTTTACGGGTAGACAAGACCCTCACAATCACCTTCGATTTTTCAACAAAGTCACTTCAACGTTTAGACATCCCGAAGTTCTGAACACTTCGATTAAGCTTTTGCTTTTCCCTTTTTCTCTAGACGGTGAAGCCCGAGATTGGTTAGACAAGGAACCTCCTAGATCAATTCTCACATGGGACGACCTTGTTTCAAAATTCATAAATCAATACTTCCCACCTTCAACAAACCGCAGCCGTTGATAATTTTCTCCAAAGAAACCAACCTTCCAATTTGGCAAGTCAAATGAAACCACCGGGTTTCAATCAACCGAATGTCCAAAACAACCAAGACCGTTACCAAGGAACCAATTCTAACCAAAACCGTGGAGGAAATTTTAATCAAAACCGTCAAAATAACCAAAATCAAGTTTATCAAGCTCCACCATACCAACCACCAACCAATCAACCACCAATCAATCAAGTTTTACCTTACCAACCTCCAACAAATGGTGTTTTGAAAACGGATTTTGAAAGCTACGTCAAAGCAAACGATGCGATATTGAAGAATGTGCAAAATCAAAATCAAGGATTGCCAAATCAAATGGCAAATGTTACAAGTTTGTTAACAAGTCTTTGCAGCAAGTTTAATGATTTAGGCAATACCAACCAAGCTTCTAGTTCAAGTTCTTTACCAAGCAATGCCATTCCAAATCCTAGGAACGAAGCTAAGGCAATTACCACTCGTAGTGGTGCCTCATACGATGGACCTTCGATTCCACCGCCGGTGGTGGAAAAGGAAAGTGAGGTGACAAAGGATACGGAGCTACCGAGCACCGAAGACATCCAACCTCCTCCATTGGTCCAAGAACAACCCAAAGACAAAGAACCAATCAAAGAGCCTTCTTTAGCTCAAAAGACTAAACTAAATTTGCCTTACCCGTCGAGACTCAACAAACAAAAGATTCGTGAAAAGGATAATATCCTAGCTTTAAAGTTTATGGAAATTTTCCGTAATCTTCACTT
>BQNB010051078.1:0-41183 GCA_026074375.1 Tanacetum coccineum
GTTTTGTTCGTTTTTGAACTCCGATTTTGAAATTTTTTACATTTTCTTTTAAGTTAGAATATTTTTAATTTATTTAAATTTTAAAATTAATTTTAGGACTTTATTTTTATAACTTTAGTATTTTAGCTTACAAATTAATTACCGGTTATCCGTAATTGCATGTGTAGTGTAATTTGTTAGTTTTAATTATTTTTAGCCTAATTATGTTCCCCGTAGATTTCTTAGGATTTCATTTGCCATTATTTATGCTCCCGTAGTTTAGGATTCATCCGTATAACTAATTTTGTTCCCCGTAGTGTATTTAAGATTCCCATTTTCCACTGCTTGTTTCCCATAGAATAATTTTAGCTTTTTTTTAATTAATTTTAGTTTATCTAGTTAAAAATCAAAATCATTTGTTTCTCAATTCAAATCATCAATTCATTCGTATCGATTTACCATTCCAGCCTCGTTGGGGATTTACGACCCGGGAAAGCTCTATACTACTTCTCGGTATCATTGACTCTGCTTATAGACCATTCTTACTATATATTTGATATTTTATTATATTATATGTATTTTAAGGTATAGTCTGAGCGGATCAAGCTTAAATTCGTATTTTTCCTTAAATGTAATTTTCCTTTTTTAGTAATGTAATTCAGTTTTCAATTAATGAAATTCAGTCTCAATTTGTCATAAGCTCTTCTTATTTTCAACCTTTAAGCTCTCTTAATAAGTCATATTGTTTCAATAAGCTCATATTAAGCTCTTTCAGTCTATAAGCTGAAATAGAGCTGTTTGAATTCGATATTAATCTTATCTAAACCTTAAATCAGTTAAATCTATTATGGATCTTATTGTATTGAGCTTTTGGAAGGGGATCTTACCTTGGAAGAGATCCCAAGGACTTATACTCTAGCTTATTCATAAGCTAGAGAGCTTGTAGCTGCCTTTATTGGTTCCTTTTGTTTAGCTAAAGGATCAAGTAAGTTTCTCTTTTCACTCTTCTCTAAGATTCAGTTTAAATTGCTTAGTTTTAGTTTAATATTGCTTATTTGCTTATTCTCTTGCTTATTAGTGTTTAAATGTCTTTTCTAGTACTTATTAGTTGTTTGTCTTCATCTGTTTTTGCTTAAGTAGTTATAGATCTTTAGTTATTAAATTCTGTCATAAAAACTCATAAAATCCAAAAATATTAGTTTAAATAGTTTAGATCTTAGATTAAAGCTTATTCAGTTGTTTAATCATGATTGCTAAGTTTGATTTAAGCTAGTTTTTATCTGGTATTTAGTCCTTGTTCATTAAATTTCTCTTAAAAAAGCTTTCCTCAATTCTGTCATAATGGTTAAGTAGTGTTTGGTTTAGTGCAATCTCAAAATTACACTAGCAGTACTAACCTCAGTTAGTACTGCTGAACCTTTGCACTACCAGTTAATAATCATTTTAACATCACGTTGGTAAAACGAATTGGCTTAAAATTCCTTTTTACACTCGAAATCTATTAAATTCGATTTAGGGTTCATATGAATTAAAGTTGAGATTTTGTCAAATTAAGTAAGTAGTTTTGTTCGTTAGGGTGCGTCTAAGCCTCGTGAGAAACATTTTTCAATATCACTAACGTATGTGTGAGATTCATTGATTCTTGTTAGTTTGAATTATGCAAAACATGTGTAAATGGCGTGATTAGTTGTGGGTTTGCTACATTTTGCTTCATACTTTCCATGTTAATGCCCATTACCTTGTATCTAGCTTCCTTTAATCTCTTTTGCATGAAAAAGATTGAGTTTAGGTGCGTAAATACTCGATAGGGTGTTAGATTGCTTCTGTGAATGATATTGTGTGTTAGTAAACGGTTTGTGTCCCTTAAGATATGATGTATGCTTCCTAGATGTCCTTGCTCCATTTTAAACGTGTCCTTCCTGTTTCTATACTCGAATTGCCTTTATCAAGCTTAAAGTGTTATTTAAATCTTATGGTATTATTTTCTGTGAAGATTTTGATTGATATGTGATATATGTGAAAAAGTCTTAATGGTTTTTGATTGGTAAAATAACAAGCTTCCAGTCATAATTTCAAAAGATTTGAGCCAAGAAGAAAAGACCTCACTCATTCATGTTCTGAAAAACAGAAAACAAGCAATTGCTTGGAAACTTTCTGATATCCGAGGCATAGATCCAGAATTTTGCTCGGACAAAATCCTTCTAGAAGAGGAATTGAAGTCGATAAGGCCAAAGTTGATGTCATTTATAAGCTTCCTCATCCAACAACCGTTAAAGGAATTCGAAGTTTTCTCGGGCATGCTGGATTCTATCGAAGATTTATCAAAGACTTTTCCAAAATCTCTCTGTCGGGATAGATTCTCAGGGTAGAAAGTGTAACTTTTCCGATTTTATTGTTTTTCAGTTAGTCCCTCCGTTAGTTTGTTAGTTTCCCCGTTAGTTTCTTAGGTTTTGCTCCATTAGTTCTTAGTTAAGTTTTAATTAGGTTTATTAATTGTAATTAGTATTTAGGGTGATTTTTAATTAGTTATTAAAACTTTTTATAATAAAGATAAAAATAATAGGGCTTTTTATTTTACATAATCTTAGGCAATTTTTCTTTATCTAGTAAAATTTTAGTTTACATTTTTAGGATTTAAAATTTGTTTATTTGCTTAATTGTCATTATTTGTTGCTTTTAATTTCATAGCAATAGGCTTATACAAAATCTCATTGTTCCATTCATTCAGGATCCGAACTAAAAAACGTGGTTTCAATCTCACTAGTCATTGGGGAAACGACCGGGTGATCATACTTACCCGGTCAAACATACGTATAATTATATATATTATATTATTTTGTAGTCTTAACTTTTCACCTTGTTAAAGGTGAATAGTTGGAAGTTCATAAGTTAGTATTATTATTATTTTATAGGTAAGTATAGACTGCAATCAGTTTTTGGCGCCGTTGCGGGGAATTGTGTCTACATTATACGGTTTTGTTGTCGATTTGGTTTGAAGATCCTTTCGTCTCGAAGTTTCATTCATTGTTTTTAAAATTTCAAAAATAAAAAATAAAAAATAAAAATAAAATAAAATAAAATAGAAAATCATAAAAAAAAATCTTGTCTTTATAAAGAATACAAATTAACATGTTGGTATGAACACCAACAAAAATTTTTATTCTTATTGAGATATTTCATTTCAATTTCCGGTGAACTTGCATTTGTTCCAAATAGTAATCAAAGATTTAACATTGCCATTTTGCTGTCACTACAGTACGGCTCACCTTGAAAAGCAATTTTCAATGAGCTACGTGATGTAGTTGATTATTTGGTTTAAGTCTCTTTCGGTGTAACCGTTAAAATTCAGTGAAAAAAATTTGTGTAAATTGGCTTTTTAATAGTTGTTTTTTTTTTTAGGCGCATCGTTCGCAATCTAGCATTATCGTAGAACGACGTCAACAACAAACTTTTCGGTTGTTGTAAATTTTGAATTAGAAGATCCAATTGTTGGAACAAAACGTTGTTTCCAATGGCGGACAATCGAACAAAGGCCCAAAGGTTTCAAGCACCATCGTGGGGGTTTGAAGATGTATAGTTGTTCACCGATCGCAATGTAAACAAAATTTCGAGTTAAAAAAACATTTAATCAATTTGTGCAAGCAACAAGTTTAAGGGTAGACAAGATCCCACTCAATAACCTTGATTTTTTAAATTAGGTCACTTCAACGTTTAGACATCCAGTAGTTCCGAACACTTCGGTTAACGCTTTTGCTTTTCCCTTTTTCTCTAGTCGGAGAAGCCCGAGATTGGTTAGACAAGGAAACACAAGTCAATTCTCACATGGGACGGACCTTGTTTCAAAATTTCATAAACCAATACTTACCACATTCAAAAAACCACTTACTATCGGAATGAGCTCATTACTTTTTATCAAAACCAACGAAGCTTTAGTGAAGCATGGGAACGTTTTAAATGATCCTTCGTCTATGTCCTCACCATCGGCTTTTCGAACTCCACCAACTCGATACTTTTTTACAATTCTTTGAATTCAAACGTTCAAGATGCCTTAATTCTGCAGCAGGTGGCACATTTCTTAGACAAGATGCCTCAAAGAAGGTTTAGCGATTATTGAAAGCACGTCAAAGTTCGTTACTAGAAGTCGTGCTAATGATTAAGAGTGGATTAGGATGCTCTCTTATAATTCATTCATCTTCTAATTATTCTTTCAGTTTTGCAAACAAATAGCGCTTCTCTAGTGGTTTAGATGACTATCATGATGACCAATGATGAATCAAATGAAAGCTTTAGTTGTTACTACTCATGCACCCGTCAAAGCAGTTGAGGAAGTTTGTGTTACTTGTGGATCAATTCACCATTTAACCTTTGTCCGGTAACTCGAAGTGGAACGGATTTTCCCGTTTTTATACAAATCCAACATAACGCAGCCGTTGAGAATTTTCTCCAAAGAATCCAACCTACCAATTTAGCATGTCATTGCGTCCGGGTTTCAATCAACCGAATGTCCAAACCAACCAAAACCGATACCAAGGAACCAATTCTAACTTCAACCAAAACCGTGGAGGAAACTTTAATCAAAACCGTCAAAACAACCAAAATCAAGTTTATCAAGCTCCACCATACCAACCACCAATCAATCAAGTTTTACCTTACCAACCTCCAACAAATAGTGTTTTGAAAACAGATTTTGAAAGCTACGTCAAAGCAAACGATGCAGTATTAAAGAATGTGCAAAATCAAAATCAAGGTTTGCAAAATCAAATGGCAAATGTTACAAGTTTGTTAACAAGCCTTTGCACCAAGTTTGATGATTTAGGCAATTCCAACCAACCTTCAAGTTCAAGTTCTTTACCAAGCAATACCATTCCAAACCCAAGAAATGAAGCCAAAGCAATTACAACTCGTAGTGGTGTTTCATACGATGGACCTCCAATTCCACCGCCGGTGGTGGAAAAGGAAAGTGAGGTGACAAAGGATACGGAGCTACCGAGCACCAAAGACATCCAACCTCCTCCATTCGTCCAAGAACAAACCAAAGACAAAGAACCAAGCGAAGAGCCTTCTTTCGTTGCCGACAAAGCCAAACCTAATTTACCTTAACCAACGAGACTAAAAACAAAGATTTTTACTTTTTTTTTTTTTTTTTTTTTTTTTTAGTGAAATCGGATGATATCTTAGCTTCAAAGTTTATGGAATCTTCCGGTAATCTTCACTTTGAGCTAAGTTTCGAAGATGCTCTCATTCATATGCCTAAGGTTTGCTCCAATGTCAAAAGCTGCTAACAACAAAAGACAAGTTAATTGAGTTACCAAAAACCACCATTGAAGAAATTGTAGTGCGTGTTGTTCCTTAAAAATGCCTTCCAGAAATGCTAGGTGACCACGGTGATTTATCATCCTTGTGATTTTTCAGAGTTTGATAGCTACTTAGCCTTTCCGATTTAGGAGTAGTATCAATCTCATGCTTTATCACATCTGGAATAGCTTAACTCTCAAGGCCTATCCGAAAACAAAAATGGTATTAGAATAGACGATCCGTACAATTTCCAAACCAACGGTGTAGCAGAAAAATGTTTTTGTCAAACGTAGGGAAATTTTACTTCCGCGATTCGTTGTTTTAGATTTTATAGCCGATTCTCGAGTACAATTAATACTCGGGCGCCCTTTCTTAGGACGGCTCATGGCTTAATCGATGTTTACGAGGAGAGATTATCTTAGGAATGATGATCAAACGTTTAAACTTAAATTGGTGATGCACTCCATTTCCTACATCAATACTCGAATCATTGATAGAAGGTTGATCTAATGATGTCACTTGTGAAGATGTACTCACAGAAGTACTTGGATTTTCCGATTACGTTGCTTAAACAATCCTTCTCCCGCACTTCGAAACCGATTGTTTCTACTGCATCACCAATCACTTACTCCATTTGATGATAAGTGATTTTTCTACTCTTGAGGAAGACGTTGCTTTCATAGCTATCGTTGATGAACCTGTTTCACCAGTTTTCAATGCTACGTACATTGATCCCGGAGGGTGGACATTCTTCTTCTCGAAGGCACTTCTCAACAATGATCCGTTACCTCAACCAAACCAAGGAGATTACTTACCTGGAATTCAAAAAGATCTCAAAGTTGTCGAACCAAAGAAGTCTTCAGTCGAATATGCTACTTCTTATGAACCAAAAGATGAAATTCCCGAAGTCGAGCTTAAAGAGTTACCTCCGCATCTCGAGTATGCGTTCTTAGAGGAAAAACACAAACTCCAGTCATAATTTCAAAAGATTTGAGCCAGTGAAAAGGGACCTCACTCATCTCAAGTTTTGAAAAACCGAAAAACAAGCTATTGCTTTGGAAACTTTCTGATATACGAGGTCATTGATCCAGAATTTTGTCACACAAAATCCTTTTAGAAGTGATTACCACCTTCAGTCCAAATCAAGGTGGGTTACCTTAATTCATGACGTCATTAAGAAAGAAGTAGAAAACTTCTTGACGCGGATGTTTTATCCTATCTGGATAGTCCATCGGTTTAGTCCAGTCCATTGTGTTCCTAAAAAAAGGTGGAATGACGTTGTCAAAACGAAGAAAATGAGGCTGTGCCTACCAGATTAGTCACGGGTATGGAGAGTTGTATCGATTATCGAACAGTTAAACGAAGCAACTTGTAAGACCATTTTCCGTTACCATTCATGGACCATAATGTTAGAGCGATTAGGCGGCCAACGAGTTTTTTTGTTTCTTAGTTGTTTTTCAGGGTATTTTCAAATCCCAAATTGTCTAATGATCAAGAGAAACTACTTTCACGTGCCCAGACGGAACTTTCGCGTACCGTCGTATGCCATTCGGTTTGTGCAATGCACCCGGAACATTCCAACGTTGTATGATGGCCATTTTTCACGATATGATAGATAAAACGATGGAAGTTTTCATGGACGATTTTTCAGTTTTTGGAGATTCTTTTCCTCGTGCCTAGCCAATTTAGATAAATGCTTAAAAGAGTGAAGACACCAATTTAGACTATAAAAAACTGGAAAAGAGCCATTTCAGGGTTAAAGAAGGCATTGTTTTGAACATAAGATCTTAGAAAGGAATTGAAGTCGATACGCCAAAGTTGATGTAATTTCTAAGCTACCTCATCCAATGACCGTCAAAGGAATTCGAAGTTTTCTCGGACATGCTGGATTCTATCGAAGATTTATCAAAGACTTTTCCAAAATCTCTCGACCCATGACCCATCTCCTAGTGAAAAACACCCTTTCATTTTTTCGAAGATTGCATTCTTGCCTTTCAAACATTGAAAAAGAAAATTAACCGAAGCTCCATTCTCATTGCTCCAATTGGGACCATTCCTTTTGAATTCATGTGCGATGCAAGTGATTACGCAATAGGTGCGGTTCTAGACAAAGGATTGAGACAGCATTTTCAAAACCATTCAATTACGCTAGCAGACTATGAATGAAGCCAGATAAAACTAATTACAAACAACCGAAAAATGAGATGCTTGCAGTTGTTTATGCTTTCGTGAAGGTTTCGATCATATCTAATCATGAACAAGAGTGTTGTTTACAGGACCAATCCGCTTTGAAAATACCTTTTCAACAAGAAAAGACGCCAAAGAAGATTGCTTCGCGGGGTTTACTTCTTATAGGAATTTGATTTTAAGGTTCGCGATAAAGGGAGCTGAAAAATATGCAGTCGTTCACCTCTCTCGTCTTGAAATCCTTACGAAATTATATTTGATTCAAAGAGTATTACCGAGACTTTTCCTTTAGAGGCCTTATGTTGATAACTTCCAAAGACCAAATACCCGTGGTTTGCCGACTGTGCTAACTACCACGCGGGGAAATCATTAAAAAAGGAATGTCAATCAAGAGAAAACCAGTTCTTTAAAGATGTAATAACATTAATTTGGATGACCCTTTTTCTTTTCAAGACTTGTGCGGATCAAATAATACGAGGGTGTGTAGGATGGCAAAGAATGATCCTCGAAATTCTCGAAGCTATGTCATATTGGACCCACGGGGGACACTATGGTGCCAACTTTACCGCCAAGAAGATTTTTGATGCCGGTTTTTATTGGCCTACCATTTATAAGGATGCCTACGAATTTGTCAAAACTTGTGATGCTTGTCAAAGACAAGGCAAAATCTCTCAACGTGATGAGATGCCTCAAAATGCAATCCAAGTTTGTGAGATTTTCGATTTATGGGGAATTGATTTTATGGACCTTTCCATCTCTAGGGGTAACATATATATTCTAGTAGCAGTCGACTATCTTTCAGTGGGTTTAAAGGCAAAAGCGCCCCTCAACGTTGCCTAGGGTAGGGTTAGTTCTTAAAATCCCTTTTCTCCCGATTCGGTGCTCCGAGAGCAATCATAAGCGATCGTGGGACCCATTTTTGTAACGACAAATTGAATAAAGTTATGTCTAAATATGGTGTCACCAACGTCTTTCGGACTCCTTACCTCCCTCAGACGAGTGTAAAGTTGAGTCACGAATCGTTGGTCTCAAAAGAATTTTGGAGATGGAACAAAAAAACCCTCCGTCGGATGATACCGTGCCTCATGGTCCGACAAACTAGATGATGCATTATGGGCTTTCAGAACCGCTTATAAGACTCCGATAGGATGTACTCCATACAAGTTAGTTTATGGAAAAGCGTGTCACTTACCAGTTGAGCTAGAACACAAAGCATATTGGGCTCTCAAGCATGCCAACTTCGATTTAAAGACCGCGGGGCGGATCATTAATTGAAAGAGCTCCAGCTCAATGAAACTTAGCGAAGCTTCGTGATCATAGCTTCGAGAAATTCATTAATCTACAAGGAGAAGACAAAGAAGTCACGATTCCAAGATAAAGAACCGAATCTTCAATGTTGGTGATCAAGTCCTTCTTTTCAACTCCCGATTAAAGATTTTCTCCGGAAAGCTCAAGTCCCGTTGGTCCGGACCTTTCACAATCACCGAAGTTTATCCTTATGGCACTGCCAAGTTGTCTCATGCCGATGGTTCTAATTTCAAAGTCAACTGCCACCGTTTAAAGCACTACTATGGAGGGGATACACCACCGTTGGTTATCCAGGATCTCCAGACTTTCCCTAGGAACAACTAAATTCAGGGATCGAGTCGAGCTTGCGACTCGGTAATCAAAAACAAAGCCGCTTTCGTGGGAGGGTTTTCTCCCCATGCTTATCTTTTCTATTTCCTTTCTATTTTCTTATCTAATGTGTTGTGTTGAGAGAGGCTTGTTCTCTTTCCGGTTTCTCGATGTTTGTTGCTTGTTTGTTGTGATTTTTGCAGGATTCTCCTAACGAATTTTAGAAGCTTCTCGTGTCCGGTGTTGTTTCCCGTTCTACTCGAGCTTCTCATCCTTTGTGTGAATTTAGTTTGGGGAAATCCATATCCTTTCATCTTATCGATCAACGTTTATCTTTGCATACTTCATAAACGGCTTAGATTTACGTAGAGACCCGACTTTAAACATTGAGGACAATGTTTCGTTTTTTGTTCTGGGGAGGAATTATCGATTTGATGTTGCTTGCTTATTGTTTTGTTCTCACGTACCCGTTTTTCCCACAAAAATAGCAAAAATTTTAAATTGTTAGTTATCATAAAAATAAAAAATAAAATAAAATAAAAAATGTTAAGACATAAATGTAGGTTTTCCGTTGGTAAGATAAGAAGTAATTTTTGACCGATCGTACGTGTTGAGTTCTAGCTTTTTCCCTTAACATTATGTTTTTTAGTTTGTGCTCAGTCTAATGTAGTCTTTTAAAGCTAGACCTTGTAATAATTAGTAATGAAGACTTGTGCTAATCTCAATTAGATTTTAAATATGCCAAGTTGGTATTTTTATATAGGCTAAGCATTTGCAAAATTTCTTTTGTGAAGAACAAGAAATGATAGTGTTATTTATAAGTCATGATGCTAAACGTAGAATAGTTGGTTTTCTTTCAAGCTCATAAGTATTAATTGTGGCTTTTTCTCCCATTAGCTTGTTTCACTTTTATATGAATGTTTAATAAATAAAGTTGTATGGTTTTTTGGTTAATAATTAGTTAATAGAAGTTTTCTTTAGTTCCTTTGTGATTAGGATGAGTACACATCAGGAATACTTAATTTGGCTTAAAAATACAAAAATAATAATAAATAAGTATCTCTGCCAGATTACTTCATCGTGTCGGAGGCGTGGCCGAT
The DNA here is from genome assembly GCA_026074375.1 of Tanacetum coccineum. Classification (NCBI taxonomy): domain Eukaryota; kingdom Viridiplantae; phylum Streptophyta; class Magnoliopsida; order Asterales; family Asteraceae; genus Tanacetum; species Tanacetum coccineum. The sequence continues at coordinate 10,179 of BQNB010051078.1, forward strand.
GTTGGAGTTTTCATATTCAGGTAGAGGTCGGTGTCATAATAAGGTAGACTAACCTCTTGTCGATCGCTATCTGATGTGCTCGAGATAAAAGGGCACCGTTTTAATTAATAATCCGAAGTCGAGATATGTTTGCTACATCTTGTCGGAGCGTGGCGATGTTGTAGCTTTCTAAAGGACAGAGGGTTAATAATGTTGCTTAATTTTTGTCTTGTTTTGTGCCTTAAAGAGCCTAAGGGTATATGGTGCAAATAAGATTGGTTCATTCTTGTCTTAAAGAGCCTTCGGGTATATGACATGAATGGTGCCTTGCTTAAGTAGCCTAATAAAAGCCAAATTTTGGTCGCCTCAATGTGGACTTTAATCTTGATTGCATTTGATCTTTTGAAAAGGGCTAGGAGCTAATTATTGCATTCTTTACCATTACACTTTATTTTCTGAATTAATAAGTATCGAAACAAAAGTCTTAAAGAGCCTTCGGGTATATGACTTAAGTAAAATCCTGAGATACAAAAGTAGGATTTGTGGGAGGAAAAGTAAGTACACAATTAGTATTTATGAGTAGTGTTAGTGTCATGACTTGTATTTAGCAATGATCTTGTTTTTAAGCTTAGCATGGGAAAAGTGAAAAATCGGGGATGACGAAGTTATCTTTTAGACACTTAATTGTGCTTTTTGTTCTATGATCCTCAAAGTTACCAATGAGGTAATGAAAACAATACATTATGTCAACACAAATAAATTGTAGTTAAGTAGTTAATTATCAATAAAAATCATAAAAAGAGAAAAATCTTTGAAAATGGGAAGTCGGGTGTTTTATAACTTGTGATCTTTTAATTTTCTCAATCAAAAATCTTTGCTACTTTTCAAAGGTTTAGTTTGGGGAATTTTCGAGGTATTAGGTTATAAGGCATGTGATATTGCGTGAGGACACACAATCGTTTAGTTTGGGGAATTTTGATATGTGTAAAATACACATATCCGTTGTACTAAATTAACACTAATAACCCAAAAAGACAAAAATGGCAAAATAGGCTTGTATTTGTGATTTTGTGTGTGCAGGTAACGGATAATTCAAAATAACAAGAAAACTATCAAAATCATGTAACAGGACCCGAGAATCATAGGTGCAAAGCCGAAGCCTCACAAAGAACCAAAGCTTAGCCTATTTTCATCTACAAGGCCAATATTGCTATCTTCGAAAGTTCTTTATAACTTAAAAAGAGGAAATGAAAGAGAGGGGCCAAATGTGTTAACTTCCCAAACTCCAACAGTTTTAACTGTCGAAAAAGAAGCGGGAACCACTTTTACTATTCATCCGTCTTCTTCATTTCACCCCCATGGTAAAACAAGGGGCAAATCAAAATTAGAGGGTGATTAAGTCAATTCAAGAGGTCTAATCAGAAACCCAGCGTCAAATTCAGTCTTTAATCAAAGGATTCATTAAAGAAGAGCCACATCATCAAGTAAAGAAGCACAAATAGTGGTGGGTTTTTGTGCTAATTTACTCACAAAACTAACACAAACGTCACATCAAGGGAATGACACGCTGGCAATCCTCAGTGTCACATCTTGATCAAACGGCCACAATTGTGATCAATGATTGAGAATATGTATGACAGAAGATTGAAAGATTGAAAAGCAGGGCTAGAGGTCCTAGAAGCTTCAGCTGGGCACTATAAAAAGACCTCACTTCTCACACACACAGATCTAGGTTTTAGTAGTCAATTTTAGTTTTTATTAATTTTTATCTTAAATTCGTAATTTTCTTAATGTATTTCCTTTTTCAAGTATTGTAATAGCTTCTTTATTAATGAAATTCAGTTTATAGTGTTTTAAATCTCATTTTCTAAGCTTCAATTAAACGTCATAAGCTCTCTTTAAAAGCCATATCTGTCTCAAAAGCTAATGAGCTTCATTTAGCTCTTTCAGTCTATAAGCTGAAATAGAGCTGTTTGAATTTAGTATTAATCTTATCTAAACCTTTAACTAGTTTAAACTTTTATGGATCTTATTGTTCTAAGCTTTTGGAGGGGATCTTACCTTGGAAGAGATACCCCAGTACTTTTACTCTAGCTTATTGCTAAGCTAGAGAGCTAGTAGCTGTGCATTTATTGGTTCCTTTTTGTTTAGCTAAAGGATCAAGTGAGTTTCTCTTTTTATTCATCTCCAATTTCAGTTTTAAATTGCTTAGTTTTAGTTTATATGCTTAATATTGCTTATTTGCTTATTCTATTGCTTAATAGTGTTTAAATGTCTTTTCTAGTTCTTATTAGTTATGTGTCTTTATCTGTTTTTGCTTTAAAGTAAGTTATAGATCTTTAGTTATAATTTCTGTCATAAAAAACTCTAAAATCCAAAAATATTAGTTTATTAGTTAAGATCTTCGATTAAAGCTTTAATTCAGTTGTTTAATATGATTATTAAGTTGTTTAAGCTAGTTTTTATCTGGTATTCAGCACTTGTTCATTAGATTTCTCTTAAAAAGCTTTTCTCAACTCTGTCATAATGGTTAAGTAGTGTTTGGTTTAGTGCATTCTCAAATTTGCACTAACAGTACTAACCTAAGTTAGTACTGCTAACCCTTTGCACTACCAGTACTTTCATAAGTTAGTACTGTTAGCTTTAATTTTAGTAGAATTAAGTTTAGTTTCAGCTTATTTAGATTTAGTTTTCATTTTCTAGCTTATTTCATTGCTTATTTAGTTTTTTTTAAAAGTCAAAATTGCACCAGCAGTACTTTCAAGTGAAAGTACTGCTGAATTTTTTACACTACCAGTACTAACCATAAGTTAGTACTGTCGTGTTCTTAGCTTAATTCAGATAAGTAATTTTAGGATTTAGCTTATCAAATTCAGTAGAATTTAAGTTTCTAGAGCTCTAATACATTTTTAGTCTTGTATTTTGCAATTTCCTAGCTATTTACTTAGTTTTAATTTAGTTGTCAAAGTCATAAAAACATGAAAACTCCAAAAACAGTACTTAGAACTTTAGGATTTAATTTGTTATTTAGCTTTGGATCTAGATTTTTCTAGCTTAATTTGTAGTTTTAGATTCATAGTAGTTTTATAAGTCCTTAAAGTTTTAGAGTCTAATTTAGCTTTATAAAGTTTTTATCTTGCTTGGATCTTGAGTTTCTTGGTAAAGTGTTCACTGATGTAGGATATAAATGGAAACCAACAGGAAGATTTTTCACTATAGTTGGTAACTCGTGCCCTTTAACTAGGATCACTCTCAAGAAAATAGTACATCTTAAGGAAACTACTTCTAAGTCAGTAGAAACACTAAAACCAGATATTAAAGTCTATAGTAGAAGACCCAAACAAATAAAATCAGTAGGTTTGAGTAAAAAGGCTAAGATTGTAGAATCTAAAATTGCTAACAACTTGGAATCCACTCATTTGTGGGGATCCAATGCTACAGATGTTCCATATTCTTCTCTTGTCAATGACAGGTTGTCCAGATCGTCCTCTGGTATCTGGACATCGGATGTTTAAAACATATGACAGGGAACCGCTCTCAGCTCATGAACTTTGTTATTAAATTTCTGGGAACTGTTCGATTCAGAAACGACCAAGTTGCAAAGATAATAGGGTATGGTGACTATCAGCAGGGAAATGTAATTATCTCAAGGGTGTATTATGTTGAGGGGCTTAGACATAACTTTCTTTCTGTTGGACAATTTTGTGACGCGGATCTTGAAGTTGTATTTCAGAAAAACACTTGCTTTATTTGGAATTTAGAAGGTGTTGATCTACTTTCAGGCTCCCGAGACACAAATTTGTACACAATTTCTCTTGATGACATGCTAAAGACTTCTACGATCTGTCTTATATCTAAAGCTTCAAAGACTAAGAGTTGGTTATGGCACCGTTGTTTATCGCATCTCAACTTCGGTACTCTTAACAAGCTAGCCAAAGACAGTCTTGCACGAGGTATTCCGTAGCTTAAATTTCAAAAATATCATTTGTGTTCAGCATGTACATTAGGAAAAAGCAAGAAATCCTCTCATCAACCTAAAGCTGAGGACACTAACCAAGAGAAACTATATCTTTTTCATATGGATCTTTGTGGCTCGATGCGTGTGGAAAGCATTAACGGAAAAAAGTATATCTTGGTAATTGTTGACGATTACTCTCGATTTACTTGGGTTAAATTTCTGAGATCAAAGGATGAAGCTCCTGACGCTATCATCATATGCATCAAAAATATTCAAGTTCGTTTGAATGTCACTGTCTGTAATGTTAGAACAGATAATGAAACTAAATTTGTCAATCAGACTCTTCGTGATTTTTATGAAAATGTCGGCATTTCGCATCAAACTTCTGTTGCTCGCACTCCTCAATAGAACAGCATTGTCGAAAGACAAAACCGAACTCTTGTGGAAGCTGCCCGCACTATGTTGATATTCTCAAAAGCTCCTCTATTTCTATAGGCCAAAGCAATCAACACAGCTTATTATACCCAAAACCGTTCTCTGATACGTCTTTGATACAACAAAACTCCATATGAGCTGATGCATGACAAGAAGCCGAATTTATCATTTTTTTCATGTCTTTAGTTCACTATGTTATCCAACCAATGACAATGAAGATTTGGGTAAACTAAATGCAAAGGCCGATATTGGTATTTTTGTTGGTTACGCGCTAGCAAAGAAAACTTTCAGAATCTACAACAGGAGAACCTAGAAAATTATTGAAACTATTCATGTGATGTTCGATAAGCTGACATCGATGGCTTCTGAACAATTTGGTTCAGGACCCAGCCTTTAAGTAACGACTCCTGCAACATCCTTGTTGGGAATAAATCTTCACAAGATTAGTTTAAGAACTTAATACTGCTCAAGATATAACAAACAGTACTAACTGGGTTAGTACTGCCAGAAAAAAAGTTAGTACTGCCAATACTGAACTTAGTACTGCCAGAGAAGTTTAATAGTGCTAAAGGAAGATAAGGATTGCCAGAAGATAAGGATTACTTGAAGATGAAGATTAGAAGATAATTATAGAATAGATTGTATCAGAATATTCTATAAGTTTATGTTTATCTTTAGTATATGTTGTAAGCCGACTAGGACTCCTTAGTCTATAAAAGGAGGCTCTAGGGCATTAGTTAAGATACAAGTTTTCATAGTTGTCAAGTCGATTTAGAAAAGCTTCAAGGTTGTAAACCCTAGTACTAGTGAAGAGTACTCGTATTATTGATCTAATAATATTGGAGCGTTTGGTTATATTCATTGTTTATTCTACTGCATCACAGTTTACTGTTATATTCATATTCTTCTAAATACTAAAGAGTAGATTCCGCATACTCTTAGTATCAACAAAGTTTCTAAGCATAGTTGTCTTGAATCTATTCAATACAACTAACCCTTTTACAAGGTTTGCAAGATCTAGTTGGGATCAACAAGTGGTATCAGAGCCTTGTGTTCTGAAACTTTGATCTAGAAGTTATGGAATTTGAATCTGCACAGAGTAATACTACTGCTAAGCTACCCATACTCAAACTTGGTGAGTATGAGATGTGGGTGATAAGAATCAAGCAATACTTCCAGGTACAAGACTATGCTCTATGGGAGGTCATAGAGAATGGTAACTCATGGGTATCTGTACCACAAACAGCACAAGAGAATGGTACTTCTGTTACAAAGATGTCAGTACCTGTAACTGCTAAAGAAAAGACCAACAAGAAGAATGATGTGAAGGCTAGAAGCTTGCTACTCATGGCTCTTCCCAATGAACATCAACTTACTTTCAGTCAATACAGTGATGCTAAAACAATGTTTGCCGCTATCAAAACACGATTTGGAGGTAATGAAGCCACTAAGAAAACACAGAAGACACTGTTGAAGCAACAATATGAAAATTTTAGTGCATCAAGCACAGAGTCTCTTGACTCTATCTTTAACAGGCTCCAAAAGATTGTTAGTAGGCTTGCAATTTTAGGTGTGGTCAACGCTCAAGAAAAGACTTAAATTCAAAAGTTTCTGAGAAGCTTCCTCCTGAGTAAATACTCTGTGTTATCTGGATGAATAAGGCTGATAAGAAACAATGTGCATTGATGATTTGTACAGACAACTTCAAAATTGTTGAATAAATATAAAAGAAAATCTTTGGTGCAGAATTGGTGTGCTCAAAAACTTGCCTTTATGACTACTCCAAGCACTAGCAGTACTAATGATGTAAATACTGCTAATCCTGCATATGAAGTTAGTATTGTTAGCCCTAATATTAACACTGCTTGTCCTCAAGTTAGTACTGCTAACTTTAGTGATAACACTGTGTATGCATTCATGGTTGAGAATCCTAATGGTTCTAATCTCCTACAGCAGGACTTAGAGCAAATTCATGAAGATGATCTGGAAGTAATGGATTTAAAGTGGCAGCTCTCTCTGCTAAGTATGATGGAAAAAAGGTACTTTCAGAGAACATGAAAGAAAATTTTCATTAATGCTAATGATATTGCTGGGTATGATAAATCCAAGGTAGAGTGTTTCAACTGTCATAAGATGGGACACTTTGCCTGGGAATGTAGAGCACCAAGGAACAAAGAGGGTCAGTTCAAATATCAAGACAACACTAGGAAGCAAGGATGCAATGAAGACACATCTTCTAAGGAAATGTTGGCTATACATGGTGTAGGTTTTGACTGGAGTGATATGGCAGAAGAACAGGTTTAGACAAACATGGCTCTAATGGCATTTTCAGACTCTGAGGTATACAATGATAAAACTTGCTCTAAAACTTGTCTGAAAAACTATGAAACTCTTAAGAAACAGTGTGATGATTTGATTGTTAAGCTTAATCAAACTGAATTTACAGCAGCTACTTATAAAAGAGGTTTAGCAACTATAGAAGAACAACTTATTACATATAGAAAGAATGAGGTTCTTTTTAGTGAAGAAGTTGACGTTCTTAAAAGGGAAGTGGTATCAGTGTATAGGCACTAGTCAAATTTATATATATATAGTATTAATCCCGTGACAATTCTTTCCAAATTACTTCTCAAATAAGAGAAATAAAAGGATAAAATCTCACTTAAGAAAACACAATATGTATATTTTTAACCGGGAAGTATTTCTTCTCGGGTCGTATCCCAACGAAGTCGTGAATTGAGATTTGGGAATAATTCGGATTCAAGTCAAGAATGGATAATGGATTTTTGGATTTTGAATTATACTACAAATTTAATAGCACAAACTGAAAACAATTAACTAGCACGAAATTTTAATACACGAAAATTAAAAAACGTTAGCTAAAACTGGAATATAAAATCTAAGGCACTACTTTTAACAAATTTTATACCTAAAAATCACAAATTTAAAAAGAAAATTTTAGGAAAAAGAATTAGAATTTTTTAACTATTTTTGAATTTTTTATGATTTATTTAAGAAAAAGAAATTACCTAAAATCTATTTTAATTCCTAGAAAATACAAACTCAATTGGAAAAATAAAGAAAAATGGTTTTTAACTACTTAAAAGGTGCAGAAATTTAATGGAACAAAAAAGTGATTTTGTGATGTATAACAAAGCTTGCTTTATTTGTGGGAGTTTTAATCATGTACAAGCTCAGTGTAAATACCATCAAAGGGAAAGGATGGTATATGGGAATAATTATAACAGGGTGAACTACAACTATACTACCAAAAGGACTCACCCTAATGCTCAAAGGAACATGGTTCCAAGAGCAGTTTTAATGAAAACTGGCCTAAAACCATTTAATACTGTTAGGACAGTTAATACTGCTCAACCCAAATCTACAGTTTTTAGTGCTAAACCAATGTCTTGTTTTTCAAAAACAGCACAATCAACTGTAAGAAGACCCTTTCAATCAAAAACAGTATTAACCAACAAAAGGTTTACCCAAAAAGTTAATACTGCCAAGGCAAAAGTAGTTAATACTACTAGGCCAAAAGTAGTTAATACTGCTAGGCCAAAAGTAGTTAATACTGCTAGGACACATTCAGCAGTTGTTAATGTTGTTAGGGTAAATTAGGAAAATGATGTAAAGGCCACAACATGTTGGGTTTAGAGACCTACCAAACCTGGTAGTGCATCAATCACCTTGAAGAAACATAATTACATTGATGCACGAGGCAGATCCAAGTCAGTGATGGTCTGCGTCCCCAAAGGAATCTAATTTCCTTATTATGTTATGTTTATGACAAACCACAACCGGTGACACAAAAAGGTAAAGTGATTGTTGATAGTGGAGCTCAAGGCACATGACTTAGAACGTAGCTTATCTCTTAGATTTAAAGAATTTGATGGAATTAATTTACATTGTTTTAGGGAGGAGCACTGTGGTAAATTTCTGGTAAAGAACACTTAAAAACTGATAGTCTTGATTTGAAAGATGTTAACTTTGTCAATGATTAAAAATTCAACCTTATTTAGTGTCCTCACAGATGTGTGACAAAAAGCAACTATGTCTTTTTACTGAACACTGAATTGCTGTCTATATCCTAAACTAATTGCCCGTGATGAAATCAGAATACTTCTTAAAATTCCTAGAAAGGACAACATGTACAGTTTTGATATGAAGAACATTGTTCCTAAAAAGAGTTTAACTTGTCTTGTTGCAAAGGCTACATCAGATGAATCAATGCTCTAGCATAAGAGACTTGGTCACATAAATTTTAATAACATAAACAAGCTTGTTAAGGATAATCTTGTAAGAGGATTGCCTACAAAACGTTTTGAAAATGACCAAACCTATGTTGCTTGTCTTAAAGGGAAGCAACACAAAGCTTCTTGTAAGTCCAAAGTTCTGAATTAAATTATTAAGCCTTTGTTTATGCTTCATATGGATTTGTTTGGTCCAACCTTTGTGAGTAGTTAAATGCATAGAAGATAATTTGTCTTAGTGAGTCACAAATGATTTATAGCAGTAACATGGGTTTTCTTTTTAACAACTAAGGATGAAACCAGTGAGATTCTTAGAAACTATATCAAAGAAATAGAAACCTTGTAGATAAAGAAAGTAAAATAATCAGGAGTGATAATGGAACAAAGTTTAAGAATAAAGTTATGGATGAATTTTGCATAGAAAAAGGTCTTAAGAGAGAATACAGTAATAGCCAGTACTCTCAGCAAAATGGTATGGCTGAAGGATGAATATACACTAATTGGAGGCTGCTAAAACAATTTACTGACTCTAAGTACCTACCACAATTTTGGTCTGAAGCAGTTATACTGCTTGTTATGTACATAATAGGTTCTTAGAATTGAAGCTCTAACAAGGAGTACACCTATGACTTTTTAGAGGTTTTAAACCAGCTCTAAGCTTTATAAAACCATTTGGATGTCATGTTACAATTCTTAATACCTTAGACAGTTTAGGCAAGTTTGATGGAAACAAAAAAAAGTTACAGGCAGGTTTCTTTGTTAGTATCTTGAGTAGTAAAAGCTTTTAGGAAAACAACACTAGAACCATGAGGGTAGAAGAAAACTTGCATATTGGGTTTTTAGAAAATAAGCCTATGATAGAAGTGAATGTTCCAAAGTGGCTGTTTGATATTGATTCTCTAACATAATCTATGAATTATGTACCAGTTGCTGCAGGTACAATCATTATTAAATCTACAGGTACATAAGGTGACTTAATGCAGGTACATCAGAAGAAATCAATCAAGATTGCATTGTGATGCCAATTTGGAAATATACTTCATACTTTGATTCACCTTCTAAGGATGTTGATAATGGTGAACCAAAATCTGCTGCTGATGATCAAAAGCAGATTGAAGATGGTCCAGATAATGAGAATGATAAAAAAGACAAGTATGAAGATGATTGCAGTCCTAAAGAAGTTAATATTGTTGGACAACATGTTAATATTGCCAGTCCTGAAGTTAATACTGATCGTTTTAAACTTAACATTGTTGGTCCATCAGTTAATACTACTAGTTCATATGATCAAGATAGCCCTAAAGACATGTTCACTATGGGAGCTAGTCATACACTTGAAATCACTCATGTTGAGTTCTATAGTGATGAAGATGAACCAGAAGTTGATTTAGGGAACATCATAAATTTATATACAGTTCTAACCACTCCAAATACAAAAATTCATAAAAATCACCCAATTGAAAATGTGATTGGAGATGTGAAGTCATCTGTTCAGACAAGAAAAATAACAAAACCTACTTTTGAACAAGGGTTTCTTAGTGCTGTATATGAACATAAAACACATGATACCCTGAATACTTGTTTATATGCTTGTTTCTTATCACAGATTGAACCCACAAGCATTGCTAAAGCTTTATCTGATTCATCTTAGGTGGAAGCAATGCAGGAAGAACTTCTGTAATTCAAACTCCAATAGGTTTGGATACTAGTAGATTTGCCTATTGGAAAGAGGGCCATTGGAACAAAATAGGTCTTCAGGAACAAGAAAGATGAAAGATGGATTGTGATTAGGAATAAAGCAAGGTTGGTTGCACAGGGTCATAGACAAGAAGAAGGTATAGACTATGAAGGAGTTTTTGCTCATGTGGCAAGAATTGAGGAAATAAGATTGTTTTTGGCCTATGCTTCTTTTATGGGTTTTCTGGTATATCAAATGGATGTGAAGAGTGCTTTCTTATATGGAACTATTAAGGAAGAGGTTTATGTTACTCAACTATAAGGATTTAAAGATCCTGACCATCCAGACAAAGTTTACAAGGTAGTCAAGGCACTTTTATTGGGTTCATCAATCACCAAGGAGCATGATGAAACTGTGCTACTATTTGGTGGGCAATGGTTTTAAAAGAGGGAAGAGAGATCATACATTGTTTATCAAGAAGCAAAAAGGATATATTTTGCTTGTACATGTCTATGTTGATGACATTATCTTTGGCTCTACTAACAAGGAACTATGTACTGGATTTGAGAAGCTTATGAAGGATAAGTTTCAGATGAGTTCTATGGGAGAACTTACTTTCTTTCTAGGATTACAAGTACATCAGAAGGAAGATGGAATATTTATATCATCAGGATAAATATAGGGGGGTAAAAAATGCTGATATTTTTTGAATAAATCACTACACTGATGTGAAGTCTGCTTCTACTCCAGTTGATTTGGAAAATCCTTTAGTCAAAGATGGAGATGCTGATGATGTTGATGTACATCTCTTTAGATCTATGATTAGGTCTTTGATGTATCTCACAGCATCTAGGCCAGATATTATGTTTGCAGTATGTGAGACATCACATCTCTTGGCAGTCAAGAGAATTTTTAGATATTTAAAAGGCAAACCAACCTTAGGCCTTTGGTATTCTAGGGATTCTCCATTTGAACTAGTTGCGTATACTGATAGTGACTATGCTGGAGCAACTCAAGATAGGAAGTCTACTATTAGAGGTTGTCAATTTTTGGAAAATAGGTTAATATCTTGGCAGTGCAAGAAGCAAAGTGTAGTTTCCACCTCTACTATTAAAGATGAATATGTGGCTGTTGCTAGTTGTTGTGGACAAGTACTCTGGATTCAGAATCAATTGCTAGATTATAGGTATAATTTCATGAATACTGTCATTAATATTAATAATAACAGTACTATTTGCATTATTGAAAATCATGTTCAACATTCTAAAACAAAACATATAGAGATTAGACATCATTTTATAAGAGATTGCAATGCTAAAAAGTTAATACAAATGGTTAAAATTCATACTGGTTATAATGTTACCGATCTTCTTACAAAGGTTGATGCTGGAAAGGTTTCTGTACTTTGGTCCGCCAAGTAATTGGAATGCATAATCCATAATGTCTACATCTCTTATGTCTTAGTAAAAGTTTTTGTAAAGAAATTACTGATAAGTCTTTGTCAATTAGTACTGCTAGTTATACTTAAAACTGCTTGTTAAAATTACTTAATGTTGTCAAGAAGAAAATACTTTGGATTGTGTATTTTTGGCTATTGAACTAAACACCTGCCAGGTTAGCATATGAAATACCTATGTTATTGAAATGCTTTCACCCTCTGAAGTACTGTTTGAGAGAAAGTTAATGTTTTGAATTTCAGTTTTTAACTTTTATTCATGGGTTTATGCTATATATAATAAAATTAGATCCTCATGAATTTTTCCCCTTAATTCTCACATGTCTATCTAGTCTTTTCTAGTGTGCTTGTGATGAATAGAGGCATGTTGTTGTATAATTATTAAAGACAGAGTTAATCTTGTTAGATATCTCTTAATACTGCTAGGGAGAAAATTAGTATTGCCAGACAAAAGATAGTACTGCTGGGATGTCATAAGAGCCAAGGTTACAATTGTTGAGCAAATACTTACCCCTTGAAGCATTGTTTGTGGGGAGGCTAATTATTTCAATATACAATCAAATCATGGATGGAAGGATATATAATATCAAAAGTGTGTTAAAAAGAATCAAACACATCTAGGCATGTCAAAAGAGGTCGAGACACCAAGATACATCAGTCTAGTGGTCCCCCTATAAAGGTTGGTGATGAGGCTGTCCATAAGGAGTTTGGTGATAGAATGGAAAGGGCTGCCACTACTGCTTCTAGCTTAGAAGCAGAGCAGGATAGTGGTAACATCAATAGGACCCAATCCATGGCAACACTTAATTAGTCAACCTCCTTAGGAAATTTTTTTTTTTTTTAGGTGTCAGGTAGTGTGTCCACGGTCAAGATTACCATATTGGGGGGTGTAGATGCTCAAACTCGGTTTAAGAATACATCTAAATAGTCCAGTGATCCACCTGTCTCAAGAGGCTACACACTTGGAAGTGGAGAAGACAGTATGAAACTATTGGAATTGATGGCCAAGTTTACAAAGTCTGTGTGAAATAGTGAGGAAAAAGAAAAGAGAGAAATTATAAGTTGAAAAACAGAAAGAGAGATGTGTGAATAAAAACAGAAAAGAGTGATTTTGTGAGAAAAAGAATTGAGAGATATTATGAGCATAAAAACAGAAAGAGAGCTTGTGAGAAGAACTAATTGATGATAGAAGTCCTTTTTGGAATGAAATGAAAGATTAATGCTGGTGGCTCAAACTTACTGCTGTTAGCCTCAGTTTAATACTAGTAATATAACTTAATGCTGCTAAGCATAAAATTTCTACTACTGGTATATCTTTGTGCTGTTAAGATTATGTTGATGCTGTTGAGTTACTGCTGCCGTTTTAAGTTAATGTTGTTAGGCATACAATAGTGATGTCAGTTTGAGTTAATGCTGTTAGGCATTATTTAGTGCTGCCAGTTCAAGTTTCTACTGCTGAGGGTGATTTTATAAATACTTCGATTATAGGTTTCATATTGAATATATTCTATTCAATCATTCAAACACTCTCTAAACGTAAACCCTAACTCAATTTCATCTTTAATCATATAATCACAAAACAATGTCAACCCTAACTTTTACTGATACTCACAATATGGTCGCATTCTTGGAAAAACCTGCTGAAAGTGATGGGTTTCATGAAATTATCGATTTTTTGAATACTAACCAAATTCATTATGCTTTAACTGTCAATCCTACCATCTACACATCTTGCATTGAACAGTTTTGGGCAACAGCAAAGGCAAACACTATCAATGGTGAACGTCAGTTACAAGCCTTAGTTGATAAAAAGAGGGTGATCATCACGGAGTCAAGCATTCGAAGTGATCTTCACTTAGCAGATGCTGGTGGCATTGATTGTTTGTCGACTGCTACTATATTTGAAGAACTGGCATAGATGGGGTATGAAAAACCTTCTCAAAGGCTTACATTTTATAAAGCTTTCTTTTCTCCACAATGGAAGTTTTTCATTCATACCATTACACAATGCCTTAGTGCCAAGTCCACTGCATGGAACCGAATCCCAGGACACAATGGATTCTAGAAAAAAAAACAATTTCATAATGCTTGGCCACAAACCAAAAAAACTTCATTAGTCCTAGATATCTTTGATGCTATTGGTAAAATCACTAGAGGATGGTCAAATTTTCTAATGTAGCCAACTAAAAAATAAGATTTGTACAAGTGTTTATCAATCAACAGCTTGGGGATATGTCACATCACAAAAAGATTTATGTTCCCCTCACACATAAAGAAAATATTTACCAATATGAAGAGAGAAGGAAAATATTTTTCTGGAAGAGTAACACCCTTGTATGCAACAATGATGGTTCAAGCTACTCAAGATGAGGGTGTAGATTCAGGCATTCCTACTGATTCTCACCAGATACCTATTATTGCTCAACCATCATCCTCTAGACCTCAGAAGAAGCAGTCTAGGAGGAAACAGAGGAAGGAAACTAAAAGTTCCTTAAGATGAGACCCACATGTGACAGTGTTCCTATATCTTCCATATCCACTGCTCATTGTGAGAGATAAAGAATGCAACTACAGAATTAATGATTAGTGTACCAACTTACAAAAACAGATCTTGATTTGGAGAAGGAAAGGAATGCACAAGCAAAGGAGATTGTTGTTTAATAAAAGAAGAGGGTCTAAAAGTTAGAAAGGAAAAAAGAAATCAAGAACTACAGGGTTAAAAAGATTAAGGAAAGTTGGTGAATCTAGTATGGTTAAATCCTCTGAGGCTAAAGAGAGTTTGGGTGCTCAGGAAGATGCATCCAAACAGGGGAGGATAAAAATTATTGATGAAACCCAGGGGAGGTTAGATGATGCAGAAATTTTTGATATAGATGATCTTCATGGTAATGAGGTGATTATGGATATGACAGTTGGTGAGAAACAAGAGAAAAGTGCAAAAGTTGATGAAAGAGAGGTTAGTACTGGTGTTGAAGATAGTGATGCCCCTATAATTCTAGTTACTACTGCTGATGAAGGAGTTACTGCTACCAAGATTGATGAAATTACTCCTACCAGTGCTCCAACAACAGTTATTGATGGATTACTGTATTAGTTTAATTTGATAATGATGATCATTAATAATAAAATAATAAGATGGTGATGAAACATAGCAAATTCACGAAGATACTAATGATACAATAGTATACTAAAACAACTAACAAGTTGACAATCAAGCTAATATATATAAAATGAAACTTAGAATATGAAGAAACCAATAAGTTAATGTTGTTTTAGCTAAGTAATTTACACATTATTTGTGTAGCTTTTCCAAAATCTCAAAAGTTATAAATATTAAGTATTAGCTAAATCCCACTCTACTATCTCACTCTCACATTCATACATGATACATGTACCATGCATCTAAAAATACATGCATACACACAATATACGTATTGTAATTTGGACATGTCTACTTAGGACAGAGATTAAATTATACTTAATACGGAGTATGTTATATAAATTTCATTTATAAATATAATTCTACAATAATTGCATGAGATTTTTGCTGTCTCAACGAATTTACTTTTTTCAATAGTTAAGGAATACAGTACAAGTTTTAACAAGAATTATTAAACAAAAGAAATGAGAGATAAATACAAAGAATATTATTCATCTAACGTAATATTAAGTATATATCAAGAACAAATCTGATAAAATTTAATCAAATGTCTTTACAATCCAAGTTAGATAGACAAACTCAAATATTTTGCGCTTGTTCGACGATATGATGTTATAAGTAACTAATACGACGTCTATTAGGCTATATTAGGTTATACGGAATTAAGAAGAGACGATCAAATGTCTTCTTAATTGTATAATTCGATTATATCCTCATTAACGTGATGCCTTTCATAATTATTTGAATTTTTTTTTCATTTAAGAGTTTGTATTTTGTAGTTATAAAATTACTGACTTTTTAAAAAACATCATATAAGAGAAAACTCGGAAAAGTTCCCCATCATTTGCATATGCGCCTAATGGAATGTATTAACGAAATACAAAAAATAAAAAAGTGCATTGATTAGTAAATCAATACTGTTAGAAATTGGTAGGGTTTGTGATGATCCTGAATATCTTACTAGAATCGTGTTGAGTTCACTTTCCGTATAAAGTATTTCGACCTTATAGATGTCTGGGTTGCACGAAATCCTTATCGGGATAATTCTAGAAGAGAACACTTTGTATTCTAGGCACCAGATTACAAAGCAAGAACAATAAAGGAATTGTATGTGTTTTTCGTATCTGTAAATGAGGCTAATGAATCTGTTTAAAAACATATTCTAGATGACAGTTTTGATGCAGTTAAAGTTGGTTGAAACCAACTCTCACAACTGTTTTTCAACAGTCACAATGGTTGGGGAAAATAAGAGGGCGGCCCCCCCTTGACCCCCGCCCGCTGACCTGGCAGCGGGACCCCAGCAAGGGGCTCTGCCCCTTGACCCCGCAAGGGGGCGCAACCCCCTTGACCCCTGCATTTTTGTCATGGTCGAAAACATATTAGCCCAACGAGTGTGCACTCCACACTTCCCTAACTCGTATCCGAGCCGAATATGAAATCTCATTAGTCTCTAGTAAATCGTCATTACCTAAATGGCCGTCGATGACACTAAAATCACCAACAAATCCCCCATTTTAGTGTAATCCTTGATTTACTAAAACATATATAAAGATATATGCAATTATGTTAAAACAAACATAACGAAACAAACAAATGCATAAATGAAAATGTCTTGCGATTGAATTTTCATCTTAGTATAATACACATTCCAAATATTTGAAAATCAGGGTGTCGAAACGATTGAACCCGTCGACCATTTGAATACCTGAAGATACTATACACATTCGTTTCTACAACACTTTATAGTTCGTTTACTTGACACTTTACAATCCATGTGTCCCAATCCATTGATGAACATATAGGAAGCCAAGTCCAAGCTTTTTGAAGCGGCAAAACTTCATGTCCACATAGGTTATTCTTTTAATCATGTCCTGCATCACACTTATTCAAAAGAATCATTAAGAAGATAAAACTTTAACCTAACCATCACTTGCAGGTCTAAACACATACCTCGGGACAAATACATGTGTTCCAATCTCTAGCTATGAGCTTTTCACATTGAATTCATCTTCTAACGTCGTATTAGAAGGGAACTGGGTATCTCACAGGTAGTAGATCTAAATAGACTTTGATCCCATCCCTATTACAGACTTATTTACTAAGTCCCTAGCTAGACCCTTCGTCAAGTGGTCAGCTAAATTATGTTGTGTCCGAACAAACTTAATAGAAATCACACCATTCTGGATTAGTTCCTTTACCATACTATGTCTAACACCTGAGTGTCTAGACTTACTATTGTATATCTGACTATATACCCTAGCCATTGTGGGAGCATTATCACATCGGATAGATATTGGTGCTATTGGTTTTGGCCATATTGGAATCTCATGTATCAAGTTTCTTAGCCATTCTGCTTCTTTACTAGCAGCAGCTAATGCAAAAAATCAGATTCCATAGTAGAACCAGTGATGCATGTTTGCTTTTTAGAAGCCCAAGAAATGCCACCTCCTCCAAGCACGAACACCCATCCACTCGTAGAAGATGAATCTTCAACATGATTTATCTAGCTAGCATATGAATAACCTTCTAACACTGAAGGATATCCAAGATATGATAAACCATAATTCATAGTACCTTTCAAGTACTTTAATACCATTGTTATTGCCTGCCAATATTGTCTACAAGGATTAGTAGTAAACTTGCTCAACTGACCAACTGCATAAGCAATATCAGGCCTAGTACTTGTCATAGCATAAATCAAACAGCCAATAGCTCTTGAATACTCGAGCTGATCCACAGGCTTACCTGTGTTTGGCTTAAGCTTTTCTACCGGATCCATGGGAGTACTCACCGGAGAACTATCTTCACAATTAAACTTCTTGAGTATTTTCTCAATATAATGAGATTGTGTAATTACAATCCCTTTATTTTCATGTTTAATCTTAATACCAAGAATAACTTCTGCTTCTCCCATATCTTTCATTGATAACTTCGATGACAAAAACTTCTTAGTTTTATCCACTTGATTTTGGTTAGTTTCAAAAATCAACATGTCATCAACATATAGACATATTATAACGCCTTTATCGGAGCTATCAAATTTGCTATATACACACTTGTCGAATTAGTTTAAGTGAAAACCACTTGACAAGACAACCTCATCAAATTTTTAACGCCACTGCTTAGGTGCTTGTTTCAACCCACATAATGACTTAACCAGCTTACACACTTTATGCTCATTACCCAGCATAATAAATCCTTCCGGTTGCTTCATATACACCTCTTTATCCAAATCACCATTTAAAAATGCTGTTTTGACATCCATTTGATGGATCACTTGATTGTGAATAGCTGCTAAGGCTAACAACAATCTAATTGTAGTGATACGAGCTAATGGTGCATAGGTATCGAAGTAATTGATCCCTTCCTTTTTTCAAAAGCCTTGGATTACCAATCAAGCTTTAAACTTGTCAATTGTTCCATTGACTTTCATCTTCCTTTTGAAGATCCATTTACAACCTAAAGGTTTACAACCTAGGGGCAAATCTGATAAGACCCATGTATTATTTTCCATAATAGAACCAATCTCGTCATGAACTGCTTCTTTTTAGAAAGCAGCATCACGAGATTGCATAGCTTCATTGTAGGTTCTAGGATCCTCCTCTATACTATAGCGTTAAGAGTATTGTAATCCAACCTGGTCTCTCGATCTCTCAACTAAAATTATCTAAAAATCAGAACCATATGATTTAGCTTTCCCAGCTCTTTTACCTCTATGAGGTTCAGGAGTCTCACTTGGTACATCATCAGAATGATCATCCCTTTGAGATTCATCAGAATTTGGTATAATCTCTTTTGGTCTAGGTATAGAAGAGAAACGGTTATCATCAAATATTGCATCTCTTGATTCTATAATTGAGTTTATAGAAACACATTCATTAGGTTCAATAACATAAAACCTATATGCCTTATAATGCTCAGCATATCCAACAAAGATGCAATCAATACCTTTTTCACCAAAGTCTTCCTTCTCTGGTCTGGAGGCCTAACAACGGCCCTACAACCCCAAACTCGCAAATATTACAAGTTAGGCCGTTTCTTATACCAAAGTTCATATGGGGTAGTCGTGTTCCTTTTATTAGGAACCCTATTTAATAAATAGAAAGCCGTTAACATGGCTTCTCCTAAGAACCCCTCACTCAAACTCGAGTAAGATAACATGGAATTAACCATATCCTTAAGAGATATATTTTTCCTTTCAGTCACACCATTTTGCTATGGTGTGTAAGGAGCTGTAGTTTCATGAATAATGCCTATAGATTGGAAAAATACTAGATC
The DNA here is from genome assembly GCA_026074375.1 of Tanacetum coccineum. Lineage (NCBI taxonomy): Eukaryota > Viridiplantae > Streptophyta > Magnoliopsida > Asterales > Asteraceae > Tanacetum > Tanacetum coccineum. Next base: position 29,376 of record BQNB010051078.1, read on the forward strand.
ATAATATTCACCACCTCTATCTATGCATAAAGTTTTAACTAAGTCATTTTGTATTAATTCAAATATGACAGATTTCCTTGTTATACTTTTAAATGGTTGCCTAGTGATTTTAGTTAACATACACATAGAACATTTTTTAGGAGTTTCATCAATAGCAGGAATTAAATCATCTTTAGACATTTCAAACATTCTTTTATAGTGCACATGACCTAAACGAGCATGCCATAGTGAGGAATTACCAACAGTAGAAGAAGAAGACATATAAACAGAATCTGAATCATCAGGAACTTTATTCAAGTTCAACATAAACATACGATTGTTATAATATCCAAATCCTACAAACACACCAGACTTCAATAAGATATACTTATCGGATTCTACACCTGCTTAAATCCACACTTGTTCAATACAGGACTAGAAATCAAATTCTTACGAAGTTTAGGAACATACAACACATTAAACAAAGTAATAGTTTTTCCAGAACTAAATTATAATGCCACGCTTCCTTTTCCATGAACAGGAGCATAATGATCATCACCCATGTAAAGCACAAATCCGTCTTCCACCGGTTCATATGTCTTGAATCAGCAACGATCTTTAGAAACATGAGTTGTGGCACCAGAATCTATCCACCACGTAATTGCATCAACCTGCACATAAAATGCTTTAGAAATTAGTGAAACGGAATATTTAACCATCCTGTCCCAAACATGAATTAAATTCTGACCTTGGTCTTGGGATTGGTCCTTAGACCCTTTTCCCAAACCACCAGCATTTGCGTTTTTCTTATTACCACTACGACAATCCCTCTTGAAGTGTCCGGTCTTACCATATTTCCAACATTCCAACTTTGGTTTCTTGGTGGAACTAGAACCACTGTTGTTCTTACTGGACTGTTTTTTGCCTTTGTTTTGTTTGTTTTTTTTGTTCTTACCCTCTTCTGTCATATTAACAGAGGGTCCACCAACTTCCTTACCCTTTCCCTTGTCATTTTCTTGTGCCCTTAGAGATTCCTCTATACGCAAGTGACTGCCAACTGATAAGTGCGGCACACTTAGAGACTTTCCAGCTTGAGTTCTTCCATTTCTTATATCTTGCATTCAAATGGCTATAAACACTTGGACTTTATTCATTTTGAGTTCGGGATGTCTTTTAGTGAACTTTTAAGCTCCATAACTTTGTGTATATTTCATTTTCTTCCACGATACATCATATGAACCTACAATGATAAATATATACTATTATATACCAATAGTTCCTATATTTAACCAAATTAGATATATTAAAGCATTGATAACACATATAAAAACATGTATAATTTGAGCGTTATCACACCCATATGGAAACAATGTTTAACACTTTGAATCATGACTAATGTTTGGTTACTTGAACTTAGGGCAATAATATCGATACTGTTTTCCATGATAATTCTATTCATTACAATTATTACTGTTATGGGTTTATAACAACGTAACCCATTGTCGATGATGACTTGTATTCAACTATTACATTTCAAACCTATGAATTTCACTCAACCTTTGTGTTAACACTTTTAGCATATTTATCTCAGGTAATTGAGCAACCTATGGCACTGAGTGGCATTGGACTTGAGGACGTCCAAACTTGTTATCATTCAAACTTTATGTTTTCATGTAGATTTTGGAACCTCATTTTGTAAAACTCTGATTATATTGAATGATAACTAAATTTTCCCAAAACGTCTCTTTATGAGTAGTTTTATATGATTGTGACTATTGATTCATGAAGTAATACCCTAGATCAGTTTTCGATGCTATTTTTCAAAAATAGGGGTGTTACAAAACTGAATTTAATTAATTGTCTGACATAGACTTTATGACGTAACATAAACATGTTACGGCGTAAAGTCTATAGACTTTTCATTGTTACAGCGTAATCATTCTTGGTTACGTCGTAAACTTTCAAATCTTAGATTCTGGCAAAGAGATTACGGCGTAATGTCAATAAGGATTACAGAGTAAACTACAATCCTTAAAACTAGAAACATGTTACGGCGTAAACTACTCGTATATGTTATGGCATAAACATCCAAAGGTTTAAGTCCTAACCCAGCATTTACACCGTAAACTCTACATATCCTGTCTTGGTTTATTTCATGTTAGCTCAATGAGTGTGCACTCCACACTTGAACCCCACCAATAGCAACCTTTGAGGCATCAGTATGAAGCTCAAAAACCTTAGAAAAGTCAGGCAATATCAAGATTGGTGCTGTAGTAAGCTTTTCTTTGACAACCTGAAAAGCCAACTCTGCTTCCTTCGTCCAAACAAATGACTTTCCCTTCATGCAATCTGTCAAAGGGGCCATTAATGTAACTAAGTTAGGATAAATCATTATAGAAAGAGCAAGACCATCGAAAACTCACGTAACTTCAAGTATCGGTAGTTGGAGTTGGCCACTCTTTGAACATCTGCTACTTTTTAGACTCATCTGACCTGTATGCCATCACACAGAAAACAAAGAACCCCAAAATACATAAACTTTTGGGGTCATGAAACACACACTTCTTTGTGGCTTTGCATAAAAACTATCTACCGAGCAAGGTACAAGACTGCCTCAACATGGGTACATGATCATTATAAAATGAAGCACTTTTAAATAAGAATGTCATCAAAATAAACAACCACAAACTTGCTATAAAAGGCATGAGCAATTGATTCAATCACACTGCATACAACCAAAAGGCGTCAACCAAACCCACTCATACAACCTTCACGAGTATTAAAAAGCGAGTCTTCATTCACCACAGGTTAGTTATTAGAAAAAAGGTGGGGGGGGTCTCGGTCACCCCGTGTAATTTTACTGTTCATTATAGCTCGTATAGTAGTTTAATAGGGTAGACGTATGACTTTCGGTATTGAACCGTGGTACTAATTTACCCGGCGTTTTGTATGAAATATATTTACTCTTCCTATACTTGGCAAAGAGGTGAAGCATCTATTTCATTTTTCACACACTTCTTTGTGTGTTTTTCTTATTCTCTTCTCAAAACTATTCTCTCTCCTCTAACATTTCTCTCTATAGATCTCTTTAGATCTATACTTGTTGGTGTGAATATCGCGGATAATTACAATTGGCATCAGAGGCTAAGTGTGGATTTGTGGTTGATTCTACGTGGTTAAACTAGATCAAATATCGTCCTTATTCTTGTAAGAAAAATTAGCCCACGGCTCAAGCTTATTTTGAGCTTATTTGCTCGGTTAATCTTCGGAGGTTTTTCGTGTTATAAGTTTAAACATGATGTATTGTTGCCCATTCAAGTGAAACTCAAGCCTCAGTTCGATTTATAAGCTCATTAAGGTTTTTGTGCTTCTGTTGTGGAGGTTGCTTCTTTCTTGATTATCCGCCCGAAAGAAATAGATGTTATGGAATGATTAGGCTTATAGGTTTGCTTAGTATTTTGATATTTTTAGCTTTGTTTCGGAGGTTAATAAGCATATTTGGGCTTCTTTTTGGCTTAGATTCGAAATGTATGTTCTTGATGGAGGTTTTGAATAATAAATGTTATCTTGCTGGCGGTTTGACAAAAGATAGGGACAAGATCCGGATTTTTAGGAAAAGGTAGCCGGCGAGTTGACCAGGTCAAAGGCGATTTGCTTATTTTCTTGCCGGCGAGTTGCTAAACGGCGAGTTGCTAAACAGCGAGTTGCTAAACGGCGAGTTGCTAAACGGCGAGTTGCTAAACGGCGAGTTGCTAAACGGCGAGTTGCTAAACGGCGAGTTGCTAAACGGCGAGTTACCAAACAGCGATTTGAGTATTTTATTAGGGCAGCGAGTTGTCAAAAGAAGCAGCGGTTTGATTATTCTATTACACGGCGGTTTGCTTACACTAGCAGCGGTTTGATTTAAAAAAAATTTTAATTTTTCCTATAGCCTTTTTAGCTCATTTTTACACCAAATTTAAATTTTGGTAATAGGGTAAAAATTTTGTTAAAAAATTCAAATTATTTTTGGCGGGAAAAATTAAAAAAAAAATTTTTCAATAGCTTTTTTAGCTAATTTTTACACAAAATTTAAATTATGGTAATAGGGTAAATTTTGTGTTTTGGTCAAAATTCAAATATTTTAGGGCCAAATAACAAACCGTACTAAACAGGACTTAAATGATTACTCAAAAAAACAAAACTACATTAACATCAAAGATTATTCATTCACGGTCTTTTCTTATTGATTTTGTTAAATCACGTTAATCTTTTATCGGTTTTAATCATAGATGTAAAATCCCTTTGTGAACGTTAATTGGCATTTAAAACCACAACATCAATCACATTAATTACTTAAGATCCTTTAATTTTATTTCAACATCGAATTTCAATGGGAATCTTCTAATTCTTATTCAAAAGGGAGAGAGCTTCAACTGACGCCAACGGCTCCAAAACAAAGGGCACTCCATCTGCATGACTGGTTTGAACAAATTGAGACACATATTTGTTTGATCTCATTTCCTCCTTAATCGCCTTATGCTGTTGATGCATTTAAACAAGCCATTTTCGCTCATTCTTGGTGAAGAAGCATCAGACTTTCAAATTGATGATGTTTAATAATCGGATCGTTAAGGCTACAACTGAAAGAGAGAATCTTCATGGGGTTAATGCAAAGAAAACTTTGTCTTCAAGCACTCAGAACACAGTTCAAGGAATTTCTTGCCTCAAAAGGGGTAAATGCAACGGATCTTCTGAATCAAGGTTGGCAACAAGACTTCGAATACTTCACGCGCTGTGAATCTAGTGCGTACAGACGTGAGTTACTCGAGAACCTGGATACACTTGAAGCGGTCATTCATAGAGTTTGTTATAAATACTTATGGTGTATTGCCGCAGTAAAGAAAATGAATTAATGCACTAAAGGAGAAATGTAAGTCAGTTTGCTTGATGAATTACTACATGAGCATAAATTAAGTTCAAGTGTCAAGATGAGTCTCAAGAGATTCAGATCAATCCAGTCAAGCAATGTGCTGACAGCTTGATTGTATCAAAAAGCAGATTGATAGAGCTCTGAAAACAACAATGCCATTTCAGAAAATCAGTGATTGAAACTCAGAGATGCAAAGGCAAAGAGGAAAATGTCAAATATGCGTGAATCAGTGATGCCTTGGTTGTTGTCACAGAAAGCAGTGGGACAAAGCCCGAAAGCAGAATTACAAGTAGCAGTTCAGGGAGTTATAACCACACAAGCTGTGGATGGCAGATATCGGACCAGTAAAGATGATGTGCCATTTGCTGAGGTACAATTGACTGCTAAACATAATATACTTGCTAATGAACAACATCATACTGTGCAATCTGAACCCATTTATGACACACATCTGTTGAGGGAAACTATTATGTTAGCAATACCACTCCTACTTACAACAACAATATGTGTTCCATAGGGGAGGAGAGATTGACCAGGAATGATTTGCTTAAAACTGAGCTTCTCAAAAACGAAAGTATGTTGATAGGAAATTTTCAATGAATTTCAAAACGATTTTTACAAACTGGAAAAAAACATTATATTTCACTTGAAGTACAAATTCAACAAAAAGAAGAAGTTTTCAATGTAACAATACCATGTATGAATCAGGAATTTCCTGAATTACGTGAATTTTTGTGATTAATGGATTTGAAAGCTCAGTACTTGGCCAGAACCACACTAATTTGCAACTGAAGAAACAAATTAAAGTGTGTAGGAAACAAGTAATGAAGCCAAAGTTAAAAATAACATCTATGCAATTGAAAACTATTAAATCGATTAGAACACAGTGATGGCTAAATTCTTGCAAGCAAATGAGCAACTACATAAAGAAAATGAGCATTTGAAACAGACTTACAAAGAACTTTATGATTCAATTAAAAAGACACGCGTTCAGAATAAAGACAACAGTGAATCTTTAATTTCTCAAATTAATCAAAAGTCTGTCGAAAATGCTGATTTAAAAGCTCAAATTCAGGAAAAGGTTTTTGCCAAATGCCGGCACGTCACTCAAACTAATGTTGATCATGCAGAGCTGTTATGGGAAGAGTTTACTCAAGGGATCCAGACATTTTTCTCACACAAAGTAAGTCACAAAGCCAGTCTGAAGGACCCAAAGAAGAAAGTAACTCCTCTCCTCATTCCTTATGGACGGTTTTCCAAGGTGATAATCTACTACTTGGCAAGCAACAACAACATCCATCGACGTCCTGATTCTGCTGTTCATCATACTGGAGATGATTTTATATTAGGAAATCTCAAGTTTGTCCCAAAAGGTGAGTCTGTTGAAGTGTTTGGAATGGCAATTCCCGATCCCCTGATTACTGAAGCCATTCAACAATCCTCGTATTATCCCAAGTATCTGGAAATGGTTGCTGAGAATACAAAGAAAACCCCTCAAGAAAGTGCGAGCGTGCAACCTGCAACAAAGCATGCTCCACCCAAAAAGACCACAACCACTACTCCAGTCAAACAATCCAAGCCAGCTCCTGCTCTGACAAAGAAACCTTCCAAGCATAAGCTTCCACAGAAAGTTAGAAAAGGAAAGCCTACTTTCCAACTTGTTGATGAAGATGATGAAGCTCAACAAGAATCCGTTCCTCAAGAAGAAGGTGATGATCCTGATCTCGAACTGGCTAAGAAGATGAGTTTGGAAGCGCATCAAGAAAAGGGAGAAGGAGAAGGTGATGATGCTGACATGGAACGAGCTATTAAGCTGAGCTTGGATCCAGCCTTTCTGCCACAAGGTCGAGCACCTGTTGGAGGAGTAACGATCAGGGATCCAGTAGCTGAAACAACTCCCAAACTGCCTGAAGTAGTGGGCAAGGGAAAGGCCATTGTAACCGAAGAACAAGTAGCTCATTCCCTGATCGATCTGTCAAAGAAGAAAAGAACTACGGACCAGTTTATCCTTGTTAGGCGTGATCAGGCTCCTCATGAATCGACAACTGGACCTTCTTCTCAACCTGAAGATGATACATCAGAGAAAGTGATCCATGAATCCTCATCAACATCTGATTCAGAACGAACAGAAAGTGAAACAGAAACCGCTGCTCCTAAAGGTGACAAAGATCAAGGTGAAGTAGACTCGTCTACAGTAACATCAGGAGCAAGCATTCCTGTATCAGTCCCTGAAAAAGCACATGAGGCTCTGGCTGGACCAGACCCTGAGCCCATGCAAGAAGACCAGACTGGATCAAACTCTGGAAAATTACATGTGTCTCTTGCTGGACCAAACCCTGAGCACATGGATGATGAATTCCTCGCGACAGCCTACCCAAAGGTTCATGAAAACCTGAAGCTCATAACAGACGAACGTGTCATCGAAGAAAATCCAGAAAGTCATTCTGGTTCTATGTCTTCCATGAAAAATCTCGATGACACTTATAACTTTGGGGATCAATTTCTTTATGACAAACCAACCGAAGATGATCAGGAGAAATCTAAAGTTATAGAGGAGTCTGATTCCACCATACCTGATCCAAGTCATCAGACAGTAACGTCAACTCCTCCAGTAATTGCTCCCTTCACAGATGTCTCATCTACTAAGCCGTCGTCACTGGTCACTCCTCCACCAATCAACACGGAAGCTACATTAATCAACCAGTGCTTGACAGGAAAGACTTCTGGCAGTGACAAACCCAGACACCCAGTTCTGCAAATGCTGTGGGGAATCGTCACTCAATCTAATGTTGATCATGCAGAGCTGTTATGGGAAGAGTTTACTCAAGGGATCCAGACATTTTTCTCACACAAGGCAAGCCACAAAGCCAGTCTGAAGAACCCAAAGAAGAAAGTAACTCCTCTCCTCATCCCTTATGGACGGTTTTCCAAGGTGATAATCTACTACTTGGCAAGCAATAACAACATCCATCGACGTCCTGATTCTGCTGTTCATCATACTGGAGATGATTATATATTAGGAAATCTCAAGTTTGTCCCTAAAGGTGAGTCAGTTGAAGTGTTTGGAATGGCAATTCCCGATCCCCTGATAACTGAAGCCATTCAACAATCCTCGTATTATCCCAAGTATCTGGAAATGGTTGCTGAGAATACAAAGAAAACCCCTCAAGAAAGTGCAAGCGTGCAACCTGCAACAAAGCGCGCTACACCCAAAAAGCCCACAACCACCACACCAGTCAAACAATCCAAGCCAGCTCCTCCTCCGTCAAAGAAATCTTCCAAGCGTAAGCTTCCACAGAAAGTTAGAAAGGGAAAGCCTACTTTCCAACTTGTTGACGAAGATGATGAAGCTCAACAAGAATCTATTCCTCAAGAAGAAGATGATGATCCTGATCTCGATCTGGCTAAGAAGTTGAGTTTGGAAGCTCATCAAGAAAAGGGAGAAGAAGAAGGTAATGATGCTGACCTGGAACGAGCTATCAAGCTTAGCTTGGATCCAGCCTTTCTGCCTCAAGGTCGGGCACCTGTTGGAGGAGTAACGATCAGGGACCCAGTATCAGAAACAACTTCCAAACTGCATGAAGTAGTAGGCAAGGGAAAGGCCGTTGTAACTGAAGAACAAGTAGCTCATTCCCTGATCGATCTGTCAAAGAAGAAAAGAACTACTGATCAGTTTATCCTTGTTAGGCGTGATCAAACTCCTCATGATTCAACAACTGGACCCTCTTCTCAACCTGAAGATGACACATTAGAGAAAGTAATCCATGAATCTTCATCAACATCTGATTCAGAACGAACAGAAAGTGAAACAGAAACCGTTGCTCCTAAAGGTAACAAAGATCTAGGTGAAGTAGACTCGTCTACAGTAACGTCAGGAGCAAGCATTCCTGTATCAATCCCTAAAAAAGCACATGAAGCTCTGGCTAGACCAGACCAGACCCTGAGCCCATGCAAGAAGACCAGACTGGATCAAACTCTGGAAAATTACATGTGTCTCTTGCTGGACCAAACCCTGAGCACATGGATGATGAATTCCTCGCAACAGCCTACCCAAAGGTTCATGAAAACCTGAAGCTCATAACAGACGAACGTGTCATCGAAGAAAATCCAGAAAGTCATTCTGGTTCTATGTCTTCCATGAAAAATCTCGATGACACTTATAACTTTGGGGATCAATTTCTTTATGACAAACCAACCAAAGATGATCAGGAGAAATCTAAAGTTATAGAGGAGTCTGATTCCACCATACCTGATCCAAGTCATCAGACAGTAACGTCAACTCCTCCAGTAATTGCTCCCTTCACAGATGTCTCATCTATTAAGCCGTCGTCACTGGTCTCTCCTCCACCAATCAACACGGAAGCTACAACAATCACCACATCTCTCCCTGAAATCACTCCATTCATCGCCCTTCAGCTAAGAGTGGCAAGATTGGAGCAAGAGATGTCTGAAGTAAAGAAGACTGATCACTCTGCTGATGTTTTGGCTTCAATTAAATCCCAAGTTCCTACGGTTGTTGATGAATATCTAGGAACAAAACTTGATGATGCTCTCCTTAAGATTCTTGAACGACACACTGCAGATTTAATCGAGAAATACTCTGTGCTGCCTGGCCCAGAGTCCATCAAGAATCAAGAATCTGAAAAGAGTCCAAAGGAGATTATCAGAATCAAAAGGGAACAAGGTGAGGAGAAACAAGATTCAACTTACTCCATCAGGTCAACAGACAAAGTGGCTCTTGAAGAATTTGATCTAAAGAGTGCTCTCTTCAAACACATGAATAAGAACAAGACTGCAAACAGAAATCCTGCCAACTACCATCTATACCATGCTCTTATGGAAGCTTTAATAGCAGATGAAGATGCCATGGATAAGGAAGTTACAGTCAAGGTTAAAGACCACAAGAGAAAGCATGATAGTGATGATGATGAAGACGATGATGATGATGAAGGCCCTTCAGCTGGATCAAACCAGGGTAGGTCAGCAAAGAGAAGAAGACCCGAATCTGCCGCTTCTGGGTCAGCTCAACCTCCACCGAAAGATGATGACCAAAGTTCAAAGAAACCACGGGAGTCTGATGCATCTGCTTCCAAACAACATCCAGCTCTTACCTCAACTGGATGGCAGATCACTGACACAAGAGATGATGTTGTTAACTCTTTGATGCACAAATCTGATCCCGAATCAGAACATTCTGAACAATCTTCTGATGACATTCTAATGCAGGATGAAGGGCATGTCTCAGATATGGAGGACACTGTTGGAAACACAAAAAGTATCGGTCACTTCCAAGTTGTAATAGTCTTAGCTCATAGTTTATGTAATAATTAGATTAGTAATCTAGTCCGGCCCAAGACCCATGGGAAGCCCATTAGAACCCATGGGCCGGCCACTATAGGACCTATATAAGCCCCTCTCCTAGCCTTGGAGAGGGTTGGTTGTTCCATTTTTCCATATTCCATCTTTATATAATTCATCCATTTTTCCATCCAATCTCTCTCTAACATTACAACCCACATCTCACTCTTGTTCTTGGTTTGATCATAAGATTACTAGAATTCTACAGTTATACATGAGATGTTTAACGGAGGAGTCGAGATGCTATCGTTGTACATGAGATGTTCAACGGAGGAGTCAAGATGGTATCGTTGTACATGAGATGTTCAACGGAGGAGTCGAGATGGTATTGTTATACATGATATGTTCAACAGATGAGTCGAGATGCTATCGTTGTACATGAGATGTTCAACGGAGGAGTCGAGATGGTATCGTTATACATGAGATGTTAAACGGAGGAGTCGAGATGGTATCGTTATACATGAGATGTTTAAAGGGGGAGTTAAGATGATATCGTTGTACTTGAGTGATGTGTTGTTGTGTGGTGTATATTTTTTATAATTCAAGTTTTAAATTTATATTTTGCCGACTTAACCAAAAACAACACTTTAACGGGCAGCGTACCCGGTCGATAGTAGATTCGTGGTAAATAGGGTGTCGAACACTTGAAGCGAGGTTAAATCTCTCAATTTATTTATATCTTAGTTGTCTAATCTAAGTTAATTCTAATCTAAGTCAAACATATGCTAATCCTATGTTAGTTCTAATCCTAATTCTAACAGGTAAAAGGGGGGTTTCAGCCTGAGAGACTGGCATGGGTTTGGTTGGTGACTACAATCAATTCAAGACACTTTAACCTACACAAGCAAATTAACAGAAGATAAAAGAGCGGTCGAGCCTTATGATAGAAAATTGTATTAGCCATCATTAATCTGATTAGAACGTTGGTTTGCTTATTCAGTGCAATGATTACTTATCTCGAAGAGGCATATCATTCTTAAACTTAGGGGGACTTCATCCTAAGACCTAGACACATTATAGCTATCATAATTAAAGCATCCGCATAAAGCATCCTTATTACCTGATTATAATCTATCTTAGGGATTAAAGCAATGGTGATCTTGTTAAACCCTAGCTCATAGAGACTTTACCCACTTACTTCTTAATGGCAATTTATACTCTAGTAGTCTACTTGTCCAACTATCCAATGGAATTAGAACATTATTTGTTGAATTATCTAGATTCACCTACTAGTCAACATGTTTAATAAACCAAAGGCAGTTTCCATTAACTAGTTAAGCCAGAAGCGTATCCTTAGCACGATTTTAGAAGGACAATATTTGTGATCATATGATTCTAGATGTATAACTATATGGAGAGTTATCCTGACATCTAGATTACTTGGTATGTATCACTAGATCCATTTGAATGATAGGTCGCATACAAAAGCACCTAAACAAGTATAAATTGATAAACATAAACAAGCATACAACGATAAATTAAGCAATTAAGATATAAACAAAACCAAACATTCAGATCTTCATAATAATGGCTAATACCCGAAGGTATTAGCCTTCAAA